>CABFPE010000616.1:153372-171896 GCA_900660155.1 Hofstenia miamia | reverse complement strand
TAATTTGTTGAGGGTGAGAGCATCATTTGGGGCAATTGATGTGAATATCCTTAAATTTAATGATTAATGATGAAATTTATGACATACTCTTTATATTAACTTTAATGTTATTAATACGAAATTTTATGTATTTCTACAGAAGTCTCTCAGTCTTCCTAGAATGTAAAAATATTGGTAAGCAGATAAAAGGATTCAAAATATAATTGAAACTAATTAATTTGGTTTATTTCGAAATTGATTTTAAGACATTCATATCAATAAGACAAGGACCTATATTTGTTAATATGTGCTATGTACAAAACAATTGAATTTTTTTTCCTAAGCTCTTGATAAGCTCTTTTCTTTAACTTCCATCATTTCTTGACCAATAGTGCAAATAGAACAAAAAATTACAAACAATGCATCAGTTAGGTTATAAATTTTATAATCCTGATTACTCTATTAATAGAACCTAGCAATCGCCATAGCCCAAGTTAACCACTTTTTACTTGTAAATATTCGTTGTTTTCTTTTTTTTTGTTTAGTTTTGTATTACTTTCTTGACGCTTTCAGAATTTGTTATCAGTATTTCTATTTATTGTTAAAACAATTTCTGAATATAGATTTTTCTTCTTCTTCTTCTTCTTGTGCGGTAAATTTTCAACTATCGCGGTAAAAACCGAACATTGCGGCGGTTAGCGGTGAAATTTTTTTTCTGAGGTGGAGGAAGAAGAAATATTCTTTATTGTTGCAGCAACGTACATGCTAACAAATGCTGATAAGGTAACAACTACAACAATAGTGTCGAAAATGATTGCTGATAAGGTAACAACTACAACAATAGTGTCGAAAAATACCAAGCACAAAACAAAAGTTAATATTTACAGATATTGATATTTACAATATATTTACAGATTTTCAAATTGTTGCTAATTAAGCCGATTATAAAAAGTATAGCCTGACCAAGCCTTATTGCTAATCTTGGGGCAAAAATGAGAGCAAATGTCACCCATAACTTCTTTTTAAACTTATATCGTTTACCTAATTTCCTTATAAATTATGGTGTTATTCCAATTGTCAATTGTGCAATTTAGGAATGATTTTTTTAATAATTTCTTTTTGAATTTTACTTTCCCGATAGTAATATTTTGTTTATTGAATGAACTACTCGAATAAGAAGGAAATTGATTTTGTCAAAAGGTACCCGTTTGTTTACAATATCCCATAATTTAATTAAACAAAAAAATCTAATATAGAAAAAAGCATCATGAAAATGCTTCTTATGTTTGAAAACTTTAGAGGAGTTATTGGTATTGAAGCATATCTTTTCGGCTCATGTTATTTGCGAATCTAATTTATCTTTCAATGATTCTAGTTTATTAAATATGACTTTACAATACAAAAGGTGGCTCATTACTAAGGCATTTGTAAGTTGACATCGCATTTTTATGTCGATAAATAGTTTTAAAAACCCTGTACCCCGCTCATCTTTAATCCAAAGCTAAGAATGAGCAGAAGCAGATAAAAATGAAATATCGATGACCAAAATCACAGTTTTTGTAGTACAAATGTTAAAGCGGCTTCAATGCGGTTTTCAAGTTGTTGAAAAAAAACTATTTGTAACAAATCCAATTATTTTTTATTAGAGATTATTCTTCAACCCAAACACTTTCAAAAGCTGTATTATTATTGGCGTGTTCGAGATCAGAAATAATCCACCTTCTCCTTTGGTTTTGTTTTAATGTAGGAAAAAGTTTCGATCTCCACAAAATAACAAAATATATTGGGTCAATTGTTCATAAAGAATTTTGATTTATATTTGTAAATCCGATTTCGGAGACGCCTAATACAAAATGATCACAGATATAGTCTGCAAAATATTGACAAATGGAGTGCTTATAGACAGGTTCTGGTAGTTTACATCACATATTTGTTCTTTTGAGACATTCAGAATAATCGCAAATCTGTTTGAAATTGGTGATGAGTTAAAATTATTTGGCAACATAAAACAGCTTTAAAAAGTACGAAAAGCTGCTTAGTGATGAAGGCAATGAATGAATGAATCCTTGCATACAATTACATCTATTCGTCCTATATTTTTTGCTAATACGAACACAGAAACGTAACAAATTAGCAATTTTGAAAACGCAAAACGATTGCTTCGCAAGCAAAAGATTAATAAATTTAAGCACAAACGAAGAAGTTATTAAATACTTCAATAATGTCAAAGTAATAAGCAGAAACTACACCGGCGTCAATTCAGTTTCATATTTACATAAAATGACTTTAATATATTTATAATGCAGTTTTTGTGTTGTGAATGAAGAAAAATATCAATTCAAAGATAGTGTACATCAAAAATAATTAATTCATAAATCATGCATGATCTAAGGAAGAATAATTTCAGCAAATCAAATTGCAAAATAATCAATTTGAAAGCGTTAACGATTATGCATACGCTTGTTTACTTCTAAGTAGTATTAATGTTGCTGAACAACAGCATATAAGTAGGATCTTTAACTGGTCAATTTGTACTATGTTTAGCATTGCAAGATCAGCAAGTTAGTACGAAAGTACAACATTTGACATGCCTACACCAACATAACAATGAATTAAAACAAGCTTGTGTTATATTAAATCAAACTTTGCATCCAATCGCTCCCAAGCCTGCTCAATTGCAGTTGTATAGCTAATCATCGTGCGAATATTGGAATTTCAGCGAGGTCCCCATCACGAACAACAATTGGAACAATTCTTTCACCACAAATTCTTGCAAACTTTGGAAAAAATTACCAATCAGCATTAGACAGGAAAGAAACCTTAAAATATTTAAAAAATTATTACTGAACAACGTCTCCACGGAAAAGCAGACAGACCGACATGTATTGGCCTTTTCTTGGATTGCACTTTACCATCTGATTCTGTGGTTCAAAACAAGCGGAGGTGATTTCAGACATTGTCATTGCCTGCTTTGTTGATTTTTCTGCTGAAATAATGGGTGAATATGCGGTCAGAGGAAAATGAATTCTGGGAAATGGTACAAGATTGGTATTGAATTCGTTTAAATCAACATTCAGTGCACCTAAATAAGATAATTAAGAAAGGGAACGTAGAGTAGAGAACAATAAAAACTCAGCACATATAATGTTAATAAGAACCTTTGAAGCGAAGGGATACAGTTATGGATGAAACCACCTGACTGATCAATCTATTGAGATTGACATAGGAAGGTAGAGATATGTTGAGATTAGTCTTGCAGATGTCGTAAATTGCTTCATTGTCAACCATGAAGGCAACATCAGTGTGCTCAAGTGTAGTGTGTGTAGTCAGCACCGAGTTGTAAGGCTCTAAAACATTGAACATTAAATTAATATACGTGTGTGCTTCCTACCGACTACTGATGTAGATAAATTGGGGGCAGGATAAATGCAAAATTCCAATTTTGATTTTTTCCGATATT
The DNA here is from genome assembly GCA_900660155.1 of Hofstenia miamia. Taxonomy (NCBI): domain Eukaryota; kingdom Metazoa; phylum Xenacoelomorpha; order Acoela; family Hofsteniidae; genus Hofstenia; species Hofstenia miamia. The sequence goes on along the minus strand of CABFPE010000616.1, from coordinate 168,457 downwards.
CTACAGAAAGCTGTTCCATTAAAAGAGCAGTGAAACCTGAACCAGTTCCCCCACCAAAACTATGAAAAATAAGAAAGCCTTGAAGTCCATCGCACATTTCAGACTATAAAACAAATTAATGTATATGTAGGAAATGTAAATGATTCATTGAATAACAATTGCGGCCTTAAGCCGTTGGGAACACTTTACTTAGAAAATGAGCTTACCATTTTTTCAATACGATCAGTTACTGTTTCAATGTAGTCACCTCCGATTGTATTATGGAGTTTCTGTGTCATCATTATCAAAACTATTTAATCCAAAATTCTTTAATGTTCTGTTTTAAAGAGATTTCTATATTTTCCTCTATTTATTTGGCCTAAAATTTTGAATTTAATAACTGAAATTAATAGCTACCATGAGAAAAATTGAATATTTTGTAAAAATCTTTAATGGGTATAAACTTTTTTTTTCAATTCCTAAATGCTCATGGAAATATTTAGATACTGTAAAAGTTCATAAAAATCAAACGGTTTCCTTTTCGTGTTGGCTTCCCAGTGCATGCATGCACATACATACTCATATATATATATATATATATATATATATATATATATATATATATATATATATATATATATATGTATATATATATATATATATATATATATATTAATTTATAAATAGAAAATAAAAAAGGAACATCTTAATTTACCAATAACAGTAGGCTCCAGATCTATAAAAATAGATCTTGGCACATATTTTCCAGAGCTGGAATCACTAAAAAATGTGTCAAAATTGTGATCTTCACTGGTAGGATCGCTTCGCATTGTACCATCGGGGTTGATGTGGTGTTCTAAGCAGTAGAGCTCCCAGCACTGGTTGCCCATCTGACATCCTGCCTGTCCAACTTGAATACTGATAATTTCTCTCTAAAAATGAGTTTAAAATTAGCTTCTAGAAGCGTAAATCACCATGGTCGTCTATGTAGATAATCACACGATAGCAAGCTATTGCATCCGGGTTGTTGTTTCCAAACAATATATTTGCTTTAGCTGCGACAAAGGAAATAATGTAAGCAACAATAGATGTATACACATGTGCTTTAGTTTCAATGCATGTTTGATTTAAGCAATCTCACATATTATCAGATGCGTATTAGAAATTAGGATGTGGTTAACTTATAAACAACAATTGTAATTTTGCATTCATGGTGGGGTGTATCTTACAGCAAGCTTTTTCAATTGCATTAAAGTTGCATATAAATATGCAATGACCTGCTCCAAATTAATACTGAAATATTTCTGGGAAAGTCCAGCAAAATGAAGAACCATAATTAATATGGAATAAAACATCATAAGTATAAATAGCATTTCTGATGAAAATGTTTGGCAAGACAATACTGAATTTTTGGAAGTAAGATAAATTCATGATTACATGTGTAAAATCTATGTAATTTCAAACATTTATATTTTTATTTCTATTACAATTTGAAATGAAATCTACGGTTTTTCAATGAGAAAATATTAATAACTTCTTCTGGATCGATGGGTAATTCAGAATGGACATACATCAATGCCAGCCCATTGAGACGCTGGTCAGTTGATCTTGGTCTCAACGTTATAATTTTCATTGCACTAAATGCTCTCTCTGCTTTGCATGCAGTTACTGGTAATGCACAAACAAATTGCAAAAACTTGTTGATGTTTAGTAGCCTGTAAAATAACATCATTACATTGAACAATAAAATGTTTAGTTTGTAGTAATTAATGATTTCTAATAACTATAGTCATGCTTATAAAATTGATAAAGTGTTGCAAGTTAAATTTTACATGCAAGACTAAGAACTATGTTTGTATGTAAGTAGTGTCTTATTCATATAAAATTATACTTATACATACAAATCTATGTTGCTTAAAAAATGTGCAATTACTGATATATTGTAAATGTTACAGTATTTCTATCTACATGTATGTATAAAGAACATTTATGAATGTTAAAGTGAATATATAAACTCACCAGTTTGGAACAATATCAAGTGCTTCTAGAGACGTTCTTTGAACAAAATTCTCAAAATTGCAAAGATTTTTCCATTGATGGAACTCATTTCTTACTTCTTCATCAGGTTAACCTAGAATCTTTTGGTAGAAACCAAAGGCTTCAACAAAATCCATCCATGTAAATGATAAAATTTCTGATGGGATCAAGCCAGCAATTTTAGAAATTAGAACGAAGTGTTTATTAAACCGTGAATATAAAGATTCCAAAACAATATCAATATATGGAAACTAGATTGCTCTTCTAAAGTATTCTGCTGGAACATTTGTACGACATTTTTGTCGATTTGTCAATCGAGGAATTGGCAAAAAAATGCGGTGTTTTTCACCTAGTTTCATTGCAATCCCATAAGGTCAATAATTTGAGTGCATCCATTGATTAGTATAATGAGGTTCCATATCCACAGATGGCTAATATTGAGTATCATGATGATGAAATTTATGGATTCCACTACTGACACTAAATCTTTGTTTATTGCTTGCAATGCTCTAGAAATAGGCGCTGTTAGTGATTTTTTTGCACAACAAAGACTAACAAGAAATGTTTCATCAGTAATATTCCGTAAAATGATTCGAGTTGGTCACCAGCTTTTCGATCGCCTTCATCTTCAATATGATCAAGGCAAGAAATATTATGATATTCTGTGTGTAGATGAGAAGTAAGATACCCATCATTTCCAGTTAAATGGACAAACCTTCTCAGTGGTTTAGTCACAAGCTGACCAATCTAAGTTTTTCATTGTCATTTTCAGAAACTTCTTTTGCTACAATTGAACAAGGAATTCAAACAATACCTTGAAGCTCAGGAGAATACTTAAAGCAATCATTCTTCTCGGTAATATGTTGCATCCCTAGGTAAAGTTTGTAGTTTGTAGAATATTGGAACAATTCTTTCACCACAAATTCTTGCAAACTTTGGAAAAAATTACCAATCAGCATTAGACAGGAAATAAACCTTAAAAAAGTAAAAAATTATTAAAAAATAATCTATTAGCAGAGCAAAATAAAAAGTTCATTTAAAATCTGTAGCGACAAATCGAATATATTCTATCTTTTTAATTGTGTGATTGTATTGATGTTTTTAATTGTATTTTTAGTGTTTTAATCTTAATTGTCTAGCTTAGTTTGTAGTGCATGTGTATATTTAGGTGTTTGTATATATTGTAAATATGTATTATACTTAATTGTACATATGCAAATTGGGCAAACTAATAAAAGCTATTGAAGATAAATATACATACGGCGTTTTCTTACATTTTGTTGTATATAGAAATTTGGAATTTTTATCAGGCATCCAATGATTTGTTAGTAAAACTCTTTTTTGTAATTCATTGGGATATGAAACAGCATTCGAATCTCTACAACCATCTTTAAAAATCATTGACATATCATTCTGAAATGAGAAATCCTGGAAATAATATGATGATGATTCGATAAATTGGTACATTATCTGATATGTCTGCCACAGATGTAGAAATTTCATCACATAAAAGCGGGTAAAAATCACTTATAATTCTGGGTTTTTTGGTTTTAGTTCACAATTTGTAACATGGATGAAAGGAAATACGCCTTAGCAACTAAATGGCATCCAAACTTTAAATAATGAAGTTTTATGTTTCAAAAATTTAAATAAAGATCAAAAACAGCTGAAATCTCACTCAATGCTTATTTTATCCTGACTTGATTTTAATAAAAAGCACTAAACATTTCATATCGCTATATCTTCTAACTAGTAATCTCAATCAGTTTATTTGAAAATTCCACAAAACTATGGATGTGTCCATATCAAAAGCTTTCAATAATTCTTAACAAACTTGGATAAAACTTTTCGAAGATAACAACATAGCGATTAGTTACATTAAAGCTTTGTTAGTCGAAAGAGGATTAAACTCGTTACAACATGTTTACATATATGTAATTAAAAATTCAAATGAAGCAATCACGTTGAACATTACAAGAAATTCTAGCACAAATTGTTGTAGCCCTCTAACCGCAAAACAAAATGACGCAATCAATTACATGATAATAAAACATACTTGAAATGAATATTGTTTTCTTTCTTAAAAAGCAATTCTAAACTCGAAATAATGTAGAATATTTTCGAACACAGGTGGTGTAGTGGTAGCATAGCAGCCTTCCAAGCTGTTGATCCGGGTTCGACTCTGACTTGCGCAATTTTTTTATTTTTTCATTTTGTCTTGCATGGTATTTTTAATTCAAATTATGCATATATATATATATATATATATATATATATATAATCTATATCAAATTTAATATATATTTTGAAAAATATAATTTAAATGCGTCTATTACACACATTGCCAGAAAAAATTTGTCTTGATCCTCTTCAATATTATATAATTTAAGGTATTTCCCTTGTTCGCCCGACTTAACTTACCTCTTAAATTCATTAAATGCAAAATTGACGTGAGAAATTCAAATGATATAGATATGATCTTTGCATTATTTTATAGTATTAGCATTAACCAATTAGAATTGATGATGTATTTGAACATTCGCGTGTTGACATTTTCATGAAATTATATTCAATTGCATCTACTTCATTTTTCCCTTTATAAATTGACATATGGGATAAAATTTTTTGCAAAATTTTGACGGGTGAACAACTATGGCTACAAACAAATTTTTTTTTGCATTGCATAGTAAACCAATAGCGTTTAAACAATTGATGATGAGCTAGATAATCTATTAATTTTAAGATATATAAATTTGTAAAAAACCTCTTTCACTTACAGTTAAGCATAGTGCATAATCTACGCCGCACTTTCACTAGTTATTTGCTGACGTCACATGGCACTGTTTAAATTTCTTGTAATGTTCAGAATTTTTTAAACATTTCTGCTAAACATTATCTTAAGTAAAATTATTTTATTGTAGTATACAACTAGCCATTCCAGTTCAACTCAAATTGCAAATGTTTTAGGTACATTAACTATTTTATTTTTGTTTTACTAAGCCACGGATCAATTACTATATGCTTAAATTTAATTCAGTTCTCAAATCAAAATTATTACTCTGTACTTGAATTTTCATTATTTCGACTTTCAAATCTAATGAGTATGATTTACTCTTACCAGTACAGTTTTATTTCAATACATACCGATCAACTATCTATGTGTTATTCAAGAATATTTTTAACTATGTCATCCAGGCGCACATGTACTATTAAAATCAATGTTGAAAAGTCGTTCATTACATCTCTTATAATTTTCCTACTAGCGGTAAAAATTGAAACCAATCCCAGTTTGAATCATTCAACAAAAAATTGAATACCGGTTCAGACATAGTGAACTATGTACATTTAAATTTCCAGAATTTAAGCATTAAAAATTTCGAATATAGGGAATTCATTTCAAGATCTAAGAATGATTTAATTCACGCCATTTCTGAAACTTGGTTAAAAAACGAAGACCTAGATATAGCTCATGGACTGTTAATGAAACTCATGCACTATTTAGAAGGAAAAGAATTTCTAAAATAGTGTCCGGAATTTTCCAAAGGTGGAGGCGTATTATTTTTAATCCCAAAGTCATTTAATCTCAAGATAAGCAACGATATCAAGAGTAATAACGAATCAAATTTCGATAGTTTATAGGTTGAAATTAATATCCAATTAAAAATTCACGTTTTAAAACGCCGTTATTTAATGTATCCTACTGCCTGCATGAGAATTCGCTAATTATTATTTTAAAGCTAATTATAATTACCTTAAAATAAACAATTGTCACAACGGAATAGCATTTGGATGAATAGTTCAGGAATTAAATCTCCACTCTTGAGCATTTAAGCAGAAGAAGGATCGCAACAGTGAATTATTACATTTTACCACTGATTGGCTAAAATATTTAACAATTAATAGCATTTATATATCCGCCAATTCGACATCATTAGAAATTTTTGCTTTGCTAGTAGCAGTTCACTATTACATTTATATAAGAAATTTGGAGTGGGTATAATTTTAGACTATTTTAGCGGTTGAAACAGTTAGTAGCAGTAAACCAGACAAGCCCATACTGTGTCATTTGCACAACACGTAGCCCTGGTTAAATGCATCTATGAGTCTGCTATTGCATAGGGGTTCATCAATGCTAGACAAAAGCTGTGGAACATTCGAAATGCCTAAGGCCAACGAGAATCATAGTTTCTTAGTCAGCTTCAATAATAGCTGCATATGGTTAGGTTATTATATTTAAGTAAAATAAGATTTTCTATTCAGATAAATGTTAAAAATTTTATTAATTTATCTGAATAGCGTCAATAAATTCACAAAATACCATATATACGATTCACATAAAATTACAAAAGAAATCTTCCAGGCTATGGATAAATTATTATAGTACTTTTTAGTAACGAGTTATATATAGTATAGTCATTGTTATAAATTTTTTATCCTATCCATGATTTTCCAGAAATATATTTTTGCTTAAATAAAAATTTTTATATGCTTTTTACAGGATTTTAATTTTTCAATATTTAAAAAAAAAGAATTGACATAGAAATGTACTGTTTGGTTTTCGATGAGTTTTTCGTTGTGATATTTAATTGAATATCAAGTTTTTATTAAGCACTTCGCTTAGGTCAGTAAATAAAATGTTTGCATAATTATGGAAGAATTGATTTATCGCACAAGGTGGTAATTGCATAACTACTAGTTTCATGCTTTTTATACCTATAGCTAATTTTCTAACTATTAAATTGATATGGAGTCTATAGTTACTCCAAGATACTTGAAAGTGTTTACAATAGGAACATTAATATTATGTATGTTCAAAATCATTGCAGAAACATCATAATTACTTTTATTGGGCTGTGAAATACAAAATTGTGTTTAGCTTCATTAATATTCAACTTGTGCTTTCAAAAATATTTTGACAATTTATTACAATTCAATTCTTTAGATTTCACTGCTAGGTGCAATGATGTATTATCGCCAGGGCTTCCCATGTGCTGTTAACAGCTTCGATATTTTCTTACTTAGTTCTTAGATTGAATCGATAAAAAAATCTTAGATAGGCCAAGACACGGTCTTGTTCATGCGAAAATAATTTAAAAAATAGACTCTAAAATGCATTTCCCGACTTAGTTTTTTATTTTTTTTAATCTTTTTGCCAAACAGTTTTTAATTTAACTAATCAAAATTAGTTTAGAAAGTGGCGACCAACACCCCCCTTTAGTGGCCGGCTGTGAACAAAATTGGAAATAGTTCACATTAATTCACAATCGCTTATAAACTTCGCCAAATTTATTATAAGTAGATTCATTAGAATAAGTAGATTACGTAATTGTAAAAAAACGTTTCTTTCAACATCAACAATTACTGTGTTCATTGGTTGTTTACAGCCGTTTTAAAAATCCTAAACGCGCCTCTGATACCCGGTGCTTTGTAAATGTTTTGAAAATTTTACCAAATGAAAAATCTATCATTTATTTTAGAAGTTGATAAAGAGCAAGACATTACAGTTATTAATGCGAACACAACACAATTGTAAAATGACTCACAATAAAAAATGAATACTCAGGAGAATCCAAATATAAAATATAATTGATAAGTTAAATCACTCTCTAATGTTGACTACTTGAGACTGAAAGTATCTTTAGCAATGATTACGGCACTGGTCTGACTTCTTGTGCATCCTTGATGGGCCCTGGCGGAGATTGAAAGACATTGATAGTGTGTTAACAGCACAGATAATATGCCAAAATGGTTTAAATTTATGTGCTGTTTTAAAAAGCACTTGGTTGCTGTAACTGCATGAAGCTGTTGTTAGCGCTGTTAACAGCAGTGCTGTTGGGAGCCTTGATTAAAGCTGAAAATGCATGTGTCAATGGCATATTGGATTAAATGCAATTACTTATAGAATTAATGTCATTTACATAAATAGTAAAAAGAAGAATCGTTCCTTAAGGTACCCCATTGTAAACCTTACTTACTACTACAAGTGAGAGAGTTTTTCAGTTAGTATGTTATGATTAATAGAATCAAAAGCCTTTGAGAGATCTAAGCAGGCTATGGCTACAAATTTATTAGAATCCAGGAAAGCTCTCTATTTTTCAGTAGCATTTAATAGTGCATCAGTTGTTGAGAAATTTTTGTGAAATACAAATTGTGTTTGATAGTAAATTATACTTATTTAAATGTTCGGTTATTTGATTATGTAATAATCTTTCGAATATTTTCCTTATTGGAGAAGTATTTGAGACTGGTGAATAATTAGTTTCAATTGATGGATCGTTTTTCTTAAAAATAGGAGTAATGTGTTAAATTATCCGGGAAGTAATTACACTTTATGCATTCATTAAAGATAAAATTTAAGGGATTGCAATGATGTCTGCAGTAATTTTAAGAGCCCATGAGGGAATGCTTGAGGGACCTCTTGATTTGCCGGTTTTAAGCTAATAAATTGATTTAATAATTTCATAACTGATTGAGAAGCAGAAAGAAAATTCGGGTGTAAACATTTTGCGGGAAGCGTTTTCGTACTTAATTAGCGAGCCATTGTATTTTCCTAGATTAAAAAAAAGTCTTATTTAATTCATTTGATATTTCTAAATAGTCAGTAAGATTTTTTTCTCTTTTATCACATCAATTGAGTTTGAATTTGTGATTTCATGTATTAGCTTCCATTTTGAACTTTCATGTTTAATGAATTCGTTGAATTCCTTACAAGATTCAATATTCTCGATGCATTTCTAGCTTTTTTATATGCGGCAAATTTTTTGCTGGTTCGGGAATTCATAAGCGTTGTTCTTTTCGCGAATCAATGCTATGCAACTGTCAGTTATCCATGGTTTATTGGGAGCAGCATCTTTTGCTTTGGATTTGTACTGGATTTATTCACCATTTTCTTTTCAGGGCAAAATCTATTGAGATTCGGAAGTGGTGTACTCATAATATACACTGCTGTTGTTTTCAGCTAATATGACATAGTGTGCTACTCGTTGATGTGATTCTAGTAGGCAATTCTTTATTGGCCAAAATTAGATTAAATGCGTTCAAAAACAGATTCATTTTACATTGGCAAAACTTTTGATTATGAATCCTTAATACAATTGTGATTGTAATTGTGGCGAATTTAAAACGTTGAAAATGAACAACCAAACTTTAGTTACAACTAGATTACATTTTACTTTATTACTTGATACTTTGACAATAAATTAACAATATGAAAAACTTGATATCAATATCGGATTTTTATGCCCACATTTCCAGAGTCCATTAAGTGAACTGTGTTGTGGGATATGACAGAGAATTTTTTAATGATAGGACCTAAATAAAATTTTAATTACTCCCTAATTAGACGGATTTTAACCAATAAAACATAAAAAATATTGAAAAAATACTAGTTTATATATATATTTTTATATAACAACTAATATATATATATATATATATAAAACTAAAAAATTCTCTGTCGTATTCCACAACACTATTCACTTAATAGACATTTATACAAGAATTAATCACCATAATATTCTAACTAACATGCTTTCAAAATAACAAACCCAATTAAAAATATGTCAGTACAATTTTCCAATTTTTGATTCTGATAATCTTGCAACTTCTCCTTTCAGCTGCTAAACCATTCAAACGTATAGTCGTTTTATAGAAATTTTGCTATAAATATATAAAATTTTCTAATAAAAAACTCTGTTACTGTTGAGGACTTGGAATCACTCAATAATACTATAATTTGGGAATTGTTTGATAAAAAAATTGAATGCATACATGAACAGCATATTTTAGAAAATACACTATATTACTGTTCTGTTGATTATTGGGGGCCGGTTCCCATTGGTGACGCCACTTCAAATTACAATAAAATAATCAAATGTAATGTGGTAGTAGTAGAAGAAAATTCAAATGATGAAATTTCATATAATTCATATACGGCTGAAAAGATGTATTGGGCTTAAGAATTTTTTTTGCAGAAAGAACAAATGATATTTACTAAATTAATATTCTCCAAATTAGTGATTCATGTTTAATTTTTTTCATTTTGTCATAAAAACCTATCATGTGAAATTTAGGGCATTTAGACAACATTTAGAGGTCGCTGAAAAATAGAATTTATAATTAAACCTGGATATTTTCAGAAAAATGCACTTGTATCAGAGGTGAAATCCTTATATTTTCTCACTCGTATTCTAAGTTATAATTCCAGCTGATGCTCTTTAAAAGAACAAACCTCTCGTGTCGAATTCATATATGACCAAGCACGTTTTTAGATTTAAGATACTAGTAATAAGCCCTATCGATACAGACGCGTACCTAGCNAAGAACAAATGATATTTACTAAATTAATATTCTCCAAATTAGTGATTCATGTTTAATTTTTTTCATTTTGTCATAAAAACCTATCATGTGAAATTTAGGGCATTTAGACAACATTTAGAGGTCGCTGAAAAATAGAATTTATAATTAAACCTGGATATTTTCAGAAAAATGCACTTGTATCAGAGGTGAAATCCTTATATTTTCTCACTCGTATTCTAAGTTATAATTCCAGCTGATGCTCTTTAAAAGAACAAACCTCTCGTGTCGAATTCATATATGACCAAGCACGTTTTTAGATTTAAGATACTAGTAATAAGCCCTATCGATACAGGCGCGTACCTAGCAATTTATAAGGGGGTCAGATTTTTCTGAAAAGGGCATTTCTATTCTTTTTTTACAAAAAATGAAAAAGTTATTTTTCTAGTGATGTGTATATTAACAATCATGGTTCAGTAATGTAATACATATAATATAAAATATGAAATTTTATAACACCACGCACGTGGAATAACAAATATGGTGTAACTTTAATTCTAAAAAGGGCAGGTCATCTAAAAGGGGGAGGGGTCGTTCGCACCCAAAGACCCCCCTAGGTACGCGCCTGCGATATAATTCCATAACAATAATACATATATTCTCACATGAAGCAATTTGCAGCATAAATTTTTTTCTCTTTATTCCTTAAAAAATGGATACTAAACGCATGCAAGAAAACTTTGTCAATTTGGATTAAATTAGTGCAGTTAGACATTAAATTACAATTTTTTGAAACACGAACTTAATTAAATTTCTTAGTCTCACGCAGCTCGGTTATTAAAGCATTACTACTAAAGTTCGTGATGAAATTGAAAATATCAATTTGTTTTTGTCAATAGAAATGATCATTAAATATTCACTAACAGTATACAGTAACAACTCATTTATAATTCATAAATAAGTTTTAGAAAAAATCTTGATAATCAAGCATAGAGTAGATTGCCAATGAAATTAAGAAATAGGCCTATATTACAAACGGAAACTCTTCATCAATGTATAGAAACTTTTAGTATACACTGATTTACCTACAATTAAAGTGCCATGTTTGTCGATTCTAGCTAATTGTGCAATTAACATTACTAATAGATGGCTAATAGATTAAAAAATAAAATAAGATAAAGAAAAGTTAATTTTTTGAGCAACCTCTAAATATATAAATTTTGGCCTAAAAATTGAAAAAGGCATATTTCACACTAAAATGAAAAGGCGTGTTCACGTGGAGCTTAAATTTTCGAACATTTTTATTTTTGTATCAGTGTAACACTTACCATAAAAGCCTAGACATCTCTTACAATTTTTGATGGAGTCAATAAAACTTTTTGAAGCACTCATAAATCAATAAATAATAAAAATATGCAAATCCAAAAACACTATAGGATAGAGAATAGTATTCTCTTTCATTTGACCCTAAATCCGCGCACATGCGCGAACCCCTTAATGTGTGAGCATTTTGTACGTACATAGCGACATATAATTATATTAAAAATTTATACATATATATATATATATATATATATATCCCGCATTGAGCTTAGCATAAAGTAATTATTTCTGGCGACAAATGAGTGGAAGTCAGCACTCTCAAACATTAACAATTATAAACCGAATTCTTGAATCTTCAATAAAAATAGAAATTTTCCAAACCATTTACAGAAAATATTATATTATTAATAAAAAAATAAAATAATGAAAAAATAATCCCAGAGGACTAAAAATAACTTATGTAATTAGTTTAAAAACCACGTTAATTATGCATGAAACACATGACAATTGCTAAAGTAAAATTAGCAAGATAACTTCAAAATTGATATATTAGTATATTAGTGAGGGTTATGACTATAATACTTTTTGCAAATTTTCTAGTAGCAGCACCCGCAAACGATTAATAATTGTAAATATTTAGCTTTCTCTGAGTTTCAATCATCTTTGTTTCGAAAAAAATTCACACACCAAGAAAATTATCAAAAACTACTTTCATCATTTAACCCTAGAAAGACCAAGTGTGTCAAAATTGACACCAATTAGAATTTTGTTTACTTGTGTATGCATTCATTAAAAACAACAGCAGGTATATGCACCACCAAATAAACTGATATCCATTTGAATTTGCATGTATAATTTTTTTTCGCTTTTTACATAATGCTCTATTTTCAAATATTCATGTGCATAATGTTCTACTTTGAAATGGTAAAATGAATCTTAAAGAGGAATAGTATTTCTAAGGTTAATATCTAATAGCTAAAATTTTAGGAATTGAAAATTAATTGAGTTGATTTGATAGGCAATCCATTAATAATCCCATCTTTACTTGCCTGTGATGTAATCACTTCGAATATAAAGAAGTGGAAGAGTCGGTTGCGCCATACAAAATTTTGCTCGGAAAACTTGGCCGCATCCCCGCAAAGAAAACACTTAAACATCAATTGAATAAAAGCTATTTTTTGAAATTAATTCGATTTGATAGTGACATCTTCTCATTACCTCATCAACGTATGATTTCAAGCAATTACGAAATAATGCCACAACAGCAAGCTCAATTGTTAGCGTATTAACATTATCATTGCCGGATCCAGGAGAGATCAAACACAGATAGAGGAATTAAGCTTCTGCAACAAGAACCCCAAAAATCTATATAATTGAACTTAAAGTTTTTATAAAGTAACAATCTTCAATAACCTTCGTAAACTTAAGTATAAATAGATAAAATAGACTTCATATTGGAGAAATTGCTAATTTCTATGACGTTTTTATCGTACTTTTCATTTTGTCAATGTATCTGCAGTGTTTTTAAAATTTTCTTAAAATATTGGGAAATTATTATTTTTTAATTCTCAACTGGATTGAAAAAGTTTTTGAAAAACATAATTTGCTAACATTTTTTTAACTATATATATAAATACGTTTCGTGTACTCGGTGTCAAAAATGAACTATTATTCTGTGTGTGAAACAACAAAAATTTTTTTTTACAAAAATAGCCTATATTTTCATTCTTTGAAAAATATGAAAAGGGATTATTTCACCTAAAAAAACAGAATAAGCAATCTCTTTATCTACACTAAAAAGTTTATGCTTTGCACATAGCATCAACAAAAATATTTCCGTCATAACCCGAATACTGATTATCGATGCAAGTAAAATATTTAGCAGTAACTTTTCCTATTTATAATAACTGAAATTAAAACGCTACGTATACAAATAATTAACATACAAAATTTAATTACGAATAAAATACATTGAAAAATAATGAATAAAAACTGCACAAAAAATTAAAAACGTAGTGGAACAGGTGGAATTACTCTCTTCATTGAAGCATGTTCTAATGCTTGTTTTGTAGTCATTCTACTACCAGGTTCGTAACTCAACAAACGTTCCACTAATTCAGAACAGATTGGAGACATCCGAGGTGCATAATTCAGTTGTGGATCCCACTTTGGAAAGGTGTCCTTAAAATCTGGTAGTAGGGATACACCCGGCCAAATATCTTCATTTGGAGTTCCCAAAATACGAAAAATTTTAAAAATTTGATCAATTTCACAATCACCTGGAAATAAAGGCTTACCCTCAACCATTTCCACAAAAATACACCCTATGCTCCACACATCCACTGCAACCGAGTAATACTGACAACCTAATAAGAGTTCTGGAGGCCGATACCATAAAGTTACTACTTCATGAGTATAACCACGAACTGGAATTCCAAAATTTCTCGCCAGTCCGAAATCCGCAATTTTTAGAACACCACTGCGATTCAGAAGAAGATTATGCGGTTTGAGATCTCGGTGTAAAACTCTACAAGTATGACAATACATTATGCCTTGAAGTAACTGTTTTGTCAAACTTTTTGCAATGTCTTCAGGAATACCTGATTTAAGTGATTCCATATATTGATAAAGATCCATATCCAGGAAATCAAAAATCAAAAACAAACTTGAATCTTGATGAATGACGTCAATGAGTCGAATGATATTTTCATGAGAAAGCTCTCGTAAAAGTGATATCTCTCGCAACGCTGTGGATGGTACCCCTTCGATGTCGCAATCAAGGCGTATTTTCTTTAATGCGACAATATTATTGGTTTTTACATCTTTAGCTTTAAACACAACTCCATACGTACCTTCACCAATTCGTTCTAATTTTTGGAATCCACTAACCACAGAATTCATAGTTCTATAGGAAAAAAACTGTTAAAGAAAAATTTATGTACAACATAACAAATAAACATCTAAAAAGAATTCCTTGCATAGTTGGCAAGGGAAATATTTTTCATAAAAATTTTAACCTTATATAAGGTCTTGATATATTAATTAGCAGCTTGCGAAACTACTACAGAAAGTCTACATTATGATTTCGCCTTACGTAAGGGAAACTCATCATTCAAACGTCAATAATCTCGAGATAATTGCTCATAACGGGAAGATTATTGCCCCCGAGTATGCTGCTAAGAAAATGAGTCAAACGGGAAAACATATAGTTTAAAAAAATTTAGAATCCCTTATGGATTTTTGTATTTAACTATGAATATTTACGTTGAGATTACTGCACGCAATAAGGGATTTAAAATATCTTCGAGATTATTTTACAGAGTGTGTACTACACATACCTGCTTTAGATTAAATGAATATTACTAACCTCCCTCAAAAACTTATTTGGATAAATGAAGAAATAAAAATCGTTCTTATTTTGCTCGCTACTGATTCATTATATATATATATA
>CABFPE010000616.1:136571-151271 GCA_900660155.1 Hofstenia miamia | reverse complement strand
AAACTATGATTAATTTATTGAACTTTGCGTTGCTATGGCCCCCAAAATTTCAAATGCAAGCCACGGGCCTGAAGAGGCATGAGAAAATCTAAGGTAGGCTTCAATCATTCAAACAGGGACTAAATTCATGATGTGTGTTCTTAAAACGAAAATTTTTAACAAAAAAGAACTATTTCAAATTCATAATAATTTAATCAAATATCCTTTATATTTATGCACAAAAACTTCCTCAATAAATTATGTACTCAACAAATCGCATATATTAGTTGTTATATTAATAAGAGTAAAACACATTGAATATTCGTAATTAATAAATATATATTCTTACCAGAATGTATTTCGAAATTTCACCTAAGGCAACGACTTGATTCAAACTGAAGTTATATGGATTTGCATAAATATATTTTATATCTTGCAATTTGTTCTTAAATATATACTGCGTGTTACCACGTGCTACGAACTTGGTTAATTATGCAAAATTATAGGTCTATGTCTATTATTTTTTATTTATATTAGGCACTGTACTTTTAATAAATAATAGCATTTAACAAAAGTCTGTCCTATCAATGAGGAATTGCAAAATATTAATGAAAATATGCGACATTTTGCAAATATATTATTGTTTTTTCGGCAGGATTTTCTGCATCATTAATATTTTAGATCTATAACTAGGGTTTTCAAACTTTCTTTTTTGAAATAAAAAATATAAAAAACATTATTAAACAGAAAATTAATTCAAAAATCTTTGATCAACGAAAGCACTGTCTATCCTCTTCAAAATAACCAATAAATTTGGGAACTTGTTCCAAAGGTCATTGTGTAGCTCATTCAGTAAATTTATTTATCAAAAGCACATTTATTCGTAGATAAGTGTCGCAATGATTCTTCACTAGTGCTTAAGTGACTTAGATATTGCCTAACACTAATCGACCCAGTACATAATTTGCAACAATTTTTCTAAACTTATTAAGAAATTTAAGAATCTTGCGATATTGTTGCATCTATTGGTGAATTTGGCAATATAGGAAAAGTGAAAGATTTTCAATGAACATTCCAATTCTTCAAAAAAGCGGTCACAATCTCAACATTTCTAACGTTATACAAAGGCTTAGGACGGTGCACACATTAAGGAAGTATAATGCTTTTGAGCCTTATTCAATCAGGAGCTGAAAATATATTTCGGGATAGGTTACGTGCATGATTGTAGTGTAAAGTTTCACTAGTTTTGCATGTGAACGGTTGCTTTCACAAAAATAAAAAGTGCCTTTTAATCTAAAAAATATAGTCATACTAGGTGAATGCTTTGTATTCTTTCTTTCGTAAATCTTAAGAATGTTAACGAGTGTATTTGGCATGGAAAAATTTATCGTTTTGAAGAATAAACACGATAAGGTCATCTTAAAATTGTTTACAAATTCGAAATCAATGAGCAGTAAGTTTTCTCTTCTTTAAAAATGTTTAAAACGTTTAATCTGATTTGTATTTTAAAACTATTTTCAAATAATGTAAATGTTTTGATTAAGCAGTAATATGAAATCAACCCATTTTAACCATATTTTCCCAGACCTTTATTCCTACTCTAAATAACAACACATGTAAAAATAGGTCATAAAAAATTTGTGGACTAGAAAGAGAATAGCGGGTGCATTCTTCAGTTTGTTAAACAGGCCTACACTTCAAAAAATGAATTGCTTGAATTTGAAAAAAATTATATTTCTAAAAAATACATTTAATCAAACAACCTCTATAGTAAATATTACTCTTTAGTAAACCACATCGGCTGCCCCGTGGTGTATCTGTTCGCCTACAGTAAATGCCAAGAGGATTCCAGAGGATGCTTGAATGCTTTCATCTTTGTCAGTCGCCAGGAATTTAGACTTTGTTTGAAGTCAACAATACCATCGATTGTTTGCATTCCAAGAATTAATCCCCTACAAAGGCGAGGTATCCCATTTGATGCCCAATTACAGTAGGCAAACAATATATATACAACGTGTTGCTACTTTTAAGACACCATTTCAAAAATTATAAGATTCATTCTCCATTCTAAGCTATCGTTCAAAGCTACCAACAACAATTATTTTCCTACTGCTGTATAAATAATGTCTGCCACAAGTAAAGCATCACGTCGCTGACAGGTGGATATCTCTTACAAACGGAAGAGACATTTCACATACGAGTATGTGGAGAAAAAGCTTTATGAGTGGTTTCAACTGAATACGGGAACACCAGGTCTGTCCAGAAGTGTCTTACATGAGAAAGCGTGTGAAATAGCAAGGTTCAATGACTTCATGGAAACTTGCAAAATAGACATGAACTGGATCTCAGCAAAGAAACTGCACAGGGAGGCTACATCTACTAATCAGGAGTCAGTTGAGTGTTTTAGACTTGATAGACTGGAAATTGTTCGATGACAGTTTGAGGATAAAGATATCTACAATATTAATGAAATAGGTCTTTTTGAAAAATGCTTCAAAATACTACGCTTCACTTCAAGGATAAAATTTGGGCCGGAGGTAAACGATCCAAAGAAAGGATTACTGTTCTTGTGGTGTCAGTGCAGTGGAGAAGTTGCCGTTGCTAGTTATTGGAAAATACGCCAATCCGTGATGTTTTTGACATAGATCTCTTCCAATCAGGTATGAACTTACATTCTCTTCTTATTATTGAAAGTTTAAAATGAAAATTAAATTAAGAAGTCAAAGGTACTAAACTGGACCATTGAGGAACTCTTCAAATAATTTTATCAAACGATTATATATGTGCACTTTGAATATGATCTTTTTAGATACGAACACAAAAAGAAGACATGGGTGACTGCGTAGTTATTCAGTGCCTATCTCTCAAGTGCAAGATGCAAAAGGAGTCAGAAAATTGCACTCATTCTGGATAACTGTGGTGCACACCCGAAGCAAGTTCCCAATCTCACAAACCTGTCCATGTTTTTTGCTGCCCAACACCACTATCCACATACAGCCAATAGATGCCAGAATAATAAAGAACCTCAAAGATTTCTACCGCTCTCACATTATAAAATTGAATTCTCTGGATACCAATACGGAATTTAAAATAGATATATTTCAAGCAATGTTGACTGAACAAAGCCTGAAATGCGGGATTTAGGGAGAATCAAATGGAAGAAAGCATGGATTTAGATGCAGACTTCTTTGTCGTTGAAAGCACAGATGGTTTACAATCAGTCTTGGGTTCCACATCTATGAAATAATTTATTGACTTGGATTCCTATCTAACTACGTCTCAGTCTCAAGAAATCGAATTAAGGACTATAGAAGAACAAACAATTGATAATGATGATGAAGATGAAGACCATGAATGTTCTTTAAAAAACTAAGAAAGATATCCAAAATGTGGAACTCTTTCACATATAATTTAGAATTGACACTTTAACCACATTTTAAAATGTGAGCCAGTCTTTTGTCTGCCTACAATGCATACTAATGAGACTTGAACAGTCGGTCTATGGAGGAAAACAGTTGGGGTCAATTGTTCCTTTCATTTTTTTCAAGTTTGGTTATGTGTTTGGTCCAAAACATGTAAAATTTCTGGGTTGGATCCAAATTTGATTGACTGTATTCTCTAAAATCACATTCAAAGTGATTGTATCTCAATTCTCACAAACTTAAAGCATAGTTGGTGATATCGTCATTTATTAGAAATTAGGGTTAATTTTAGTTTAGGTTATATTATATTAAACTTTAATGGTTATAGGCTTTATTTTTTAGTTTCTATTATTATTTAGTTGCCTCTAGGTTCAAAATTTTGGTTGAACAGGATCTAAGTCTAAATCCAAACCAAATTTCAAATGTGATTATTAGTTAGACTGCTTGAATATTTGATCGAGCCATGGGAATAATTTGAGTGAATTTGAAAAGATCAAAATTGTGATAAAAAATTGTTGAATTAGCACAGAAATACTCTCCATAGCAAGCAATTAAGATGAACTTAGTTATGAAAATATAGCAATTGTAAATTTTCTGCGAATACTAAAATATGTAGAAATTTGGATAATAAAGGAATATATTTTGTAACTGAGCGAATTCGTAGTAAATAGATTAATAATAGAGATTGTCAACTGAAAAATTAGAATTTATTGCAAGCTCATCAGGGAAGAAATTCAAGTAGTCGATCTTAAGAGTGGAATTCAATTGAATGTTCTACGCCTAGTTGATGGCAAAACTAATACCAACCTGAATGCTTAAAAATACGTTCAAAATTTGACATGAATATTTGGAAAATTCGCGGTGCTTATGCACAAATATAAGTCCCCCCTTTCGGATTCGCAATGGTTAATCAAAAGTATGCCCTATTCCACGGTCCAAGTGAATTTTGAGTTTATAAAATAATTTAAGTTGTTGCGATTTCAAATTATAACTAAGAAATTTAATTTTTTCCAATTTTGCTAATAAATATTAAATCCAAGTCTTCTAATATTTAGATAAGATACAATCGAATTTTATGCCCCAGTACTGACTATTTCAAACCAACAACCAAAGCCGGTTAATTTGAAATAATGTTTTGCTCTAATGTCAATGGCCAATTAAACTGAAGAATTTTGTTTAGAAGATTTCGAGAAACCATGCTCATCGTGTAATACCAATATTTAAGTAATAGGACGAGCAAATATTGACACAAATTCAAATGTAATGTAATGTAATGGATGTAGTGGTTAAAATACACTATGTACAATAATCTATAGCAATAAATATTGAAATTTTATTTCAATCTTAAAAATTTTTTAATGATTATTAAAACTGATCTCTGAATTATTTACCATATTATCTACATGTAATAAATGAATTATCAAAAAGAACAATTCTATTAAATATCACAAAATTATAGAGAACTACTATAATATTCTAATTAAATAGAAATATATTAACAGAATTCATTTAATTGAGCTATTGAAATACATGAAAGCATTTGATTAACAAAATAAGGAACTGTTACTAGACATTGTGTCATATTCAAAGAAATCAACTATGAAAAAAAATAAAGAGTGTCTTTCTTGCAAAGCTGCTACCATTACATTTTTTAAAGAAAAAGAATATCACAGCATAGAAAAAATTATATCATTGAGATGATTCAACAATTGAGTGCCAGCATGCCCAATTTGAAATTCAATTGATTTATAAGATAAAAATATTTTTGAACTGCCTTTGCTAGCCTCTGCATAAGTAGCATTTTTCCTGAACCTCTCCAAACTAGTGAGCATATATAGGAAAGAAACAAACCTTAAATTGCATTAAATATTGCATATTAGTTTCAGCAATAAGAACAGAATTTCTTATGATGTTTTGCTGCAAAATTTATCTGTGTAAAATTAGCAAATCTGGAAAAAATGGAAAAAAATCTCAATAAGTAATCCTGAAAACAAAAATATATTTTATTAATGTAGTAAGAGGCAGATAAAACTTAATGCAATGCTGGGAAATATGAAAGCAACTAATCTTCATAAACACAATAATATGAATATATATTCAATGTGAATCAATTTAACTTTAGCTCTTTTTTAAAAAAAAAATTCTGAAGAAAATCACAGTTCACATGTGTTGTTACTTTTTTCTCATTTATAAAATCTCAAATCCTCCGATTACTCTCAATATGGAGAGGTGCAGAAATTTTTAAAGTGTCCGTTAAATATTAATTTTTGAAGATTTGAGATAAATTTCGAAAATTTGAAATTTGCAAGAATGATTTAAAGTAACAACTGCTTACATTTGACAAATCACATAGTCTAACTAACTGTAGCCTTAGGTAATAAAAATGGTTGGTACTTTTTCCCATTCTATAAAATTTCAAATCTTCCCAATTTCTCTCAGAATGTTCATTTGCAGTAATTTTTCTAAAGAATAAGTGTCTATTAAATAATAATTTGGAAGGATTTGAGTTAAATTTGGAAAATTTGAGATTTTTTAAAATGAAGAAGAGTACCAACCAATAGAAACATTCATAAAACATGCTAATTTCTAACATGTCATCTCCCTTTCATATTATTGTTTACAAATTTTTCTTTCGTGTTTTAGTCTCCCATTCATAGTAAGTCTGCAGAATATGATAAAATACCCATTTGATTATTTGCGCGAATGTTTTTGGTACTAAAATTATCAAATGCTGAAAAATATTTGAAGAATACTGGTATATGAAGCATTTGTTTGAATTTTTTGGCTTAGTTGGATGTGCTAGTTTTAGTTTATTTCTTCAAATTTGGCTTAAGCCAAGGCTGCCCAAAAATTAATTTAAATTAATTTTAGCTTTTCGTAACGTAAAAATTAATTAATTTTAATTGCTGCTTTGAAAAATAAATTAATTTTAATTGCTACATAGAAAAGTCAATTTAAATAAATTGACAATGAAAAATTCTAAATACAATCAGAAACGAGTTTTTCATCCCAAAGACGATTGTTAACCTTTAAAAACAGGTTTTAGCGAAGCATGCGGTGTCGTAGGTTGCTCAATTAGAAATTGGCAGTACTGAAAAATCGATATTGGCCGAATTTATCGACATGACATGTAGTCAC
The DNA here is from genome assembly GCA_900660155.1 of Hofstenia miamia. Lineage (NCBI taxonomy): Eukaryota > Metazoa > Xenacoelomorpha > Acoela > Hofsteniidae > Hofstenia > Hofstenia miamia. The sequence continues at coordinate 144,732 of CABFPE010000616.1, read as the reverse complement.
TTTGATGACTTCCCAGCCTTTCAAGTTTTCTCTTTTTCAACAAATTTTTTGCAGAATTTTTGATGGTATCAGCTGCAAGTGAGGCTATAACACGTGCTATTTTGAGATCAATAAGAGCCTTTTGTTCAGCCTCTGATAAATAATTTTCTCGGTTCTCAATAACTTTCACCACTGCATTTTTGAAAGTTCAACTATGGATAATTGATGCATCTTTGCCACAATGGATGCGCATTATTGGATATTTTAAAACAATGATGTCTAACAAGTATCTAACAACTGCTAAATCAATCTTCTTCTTCAACAGAGTGTAAATTGGAAAGTTTTTCCTGAATTGCAATGATTTCATTTTCTTCCCTTGCAGTTGGCAAATAATCTATCAAGGCCGATTCACTATATATTTCTGACTGAGAAATATGTTCTTTTAACAAAGAGTAACGGGTAATCATATCAAAAATGCTAGAACAACAGGTGTCATTCTTCTGCAAGGGCCTTAGATCTGTATATTTTCGTTAAAGCCCAGACAAATTTAAACCCTTCAACTTCCCCATTAACACATTAATTTTGTCCAAAACACATGCGTGTTCAGATGGTAGTCTCATCACTGATAGGTTGAATCTTAAAAATGTTATGAAAAACATGATAAAATAGCCAATTGAGTAATTAATTACAATATTCATAAATAATAACTTAAATAGAAAATTATGCAAAACTGATAAATATGCATTTGCACTATTACTTAAAGGGCGTAAATTTAAAATGAAATGTGTCCCTGTATTTAATTGATTTGACATTCCTAATAAGGATTATTTGGATAATAAATAAAAATAATATTTGCATACCTGCGTGATGCACACCCAACAAGCGGCAAAGAACAAAGATTTGCCAGTGTTTTGTTCGCTTCACAGTTATCGCCAGTAATTACCACATTATCCAAACTTTTTCCATATACTGAGAGGACAAACTATAAATAATCGTAATGCTCTTGCGCACCAAAATTTGTTTCAGAGAACATGGGGAGAAATGCTAACACACCATCTCATATCTCATTTCATTAGTTGCGGGAAATGATGCATGCACACCAACATAGTGAGTCGATGCTTTTATCCAGCCATCAAGAAGAAGAGCGAATTTGTCCGGCAACAGCCCGCTAATCTTTTCTTCTTGAAAGTGGTCACAGTATTTGTGTCAAGTCTTGTATATTCAGATGTAAATTGGTCTTCAACAAATTCCAAAGGTTTTAGTCCAAGACAAACCCAACGCAACCATCCATACACTAGTTGACTTGCGAGTTGAAACGGCAAAACTGAATGTGATGTATTGCTGTCTTTGATCAACTTGTGCATAGTTGCATTTCCATATGCTGTCTGAGCCTTCACATAACGCAAAATATCTCATTACAATATATCACTAATGTACGTAACGTACAGTGTGTTTTCGGTGAATCAGAAAGGTGAACGGCTTAGTATAAAGAAGTGTTGAAACGCAAACACTGCACAAAACGCTGATAGGTTGCACACCTTTGTAGACATCAACGAAGTGTTTTTTTCTAATAGATTACTCAATGAAAATGCTGGCGGCTTACTTACCGCCAATGCAATTGGTATTCAATTTATATCATATATTTCCAAAAAAAATAATTTAAATTAATTGCAAAGTAAAAAATCAATTAATTTTAATTTTGAATTCTTCAATTCAATTAATTTAAATTAATTTTCATTCAATTAATTTTTAGGCATCCCTGGTTTTAGCTGCTCAATTCAATAATTTTAGTTTTAATAAAGTTCATTCTTATTTTGTATGTCATAATTTTCAAGAAAATTTTGCTTAGTAATTTTCATTGGTTTGAGGTCAATTCTCATTTTAATTTTTAAAAATTCCCAAGTTCATTTTTATTCTAGATGGTGAGGATAATGTTTCAAAAAACCTCGCATTATATAGCTCAATTGTAAAATTGTTTGTGGTTTTCCCCTTTCAAATTTCTCCAATTTGACTTATATCAAATTGTCATTTAATGCTATTATCATTAGGAAAATACGGAATGTCTGTTTGTTTATCATAAGGATGAAATTTGTATTATGCATTTTGGGAAATCTTTTGATAGAGATCGGTAAATATATGTGTGCGGATTTATATTGAGACTACAAGTGTGATGAATAGAAATTAGCCATGGATCTACTTGACGTATTGCTGTGTAGTAATTCAATGTATTTCCAGCTACAAGTCTATCATTTCAATATATTTTACGATGTGAACGTCACACTAGTTATTGGAGCATCACATGCTTGTCGCGCATTGGATCAGGTGAATTTCGGATTTTGCAAAATTATTTTTGAATGTTGTCTTAAAATTGTTATTTATATCAAACATATTGCTTAAAAATTCGATTCATTGAATTATAAATATCGAATTCAATATTAAATGTCAGTATATCAGATGAAATGAATTGTTTGCATATCTGAACAGTTTTTTTCTAATATTTATAGATTGTCAATGTAACCTATACTTATTTAAATTTGTAAGATGTAAATTTTCTAAAATGTTGGATCAATGCTTTTAAGTATAATCTTGTAGATAATACAATACAAATGCGAAATCGAGTTGGCTTATGTTGTCAATAGGTATTTCTAAATGTGGGGAATACATTAGTTTAATTTTCTTTAAATTTATTCTAATAAGTATCCCAAAGACTTACATCATATCCAAATTAATTTAGCTAAATTTACAATACATCTTCCGTGACAAATAACTCACTATTATTTCCTTTCTTCATCTCTTCAAATTTCCTGTTCTTCGGAATCCTAAAAATCATGAGAAATTACAACAGTTTTAAATTGTATTCAAAGTTTGCTCTAATAAATGAATTTTCATATTGAATACCCTCCTCAAAACACAAAAAGAGGTCAATGTTTTTTATTGTAACATTTTGATTGTATATACAGTTGTAAATTATTTTGCAATATAAAAAATTAGGAAATGCTACATTTTTCTTAGCATGTGCGATGCTTTGCATATTTTTTATCATCGCACAGGTTCTAATCTAAAGCACCGTTTTCGTTATACATAGTTTTACTAAATGAATGTTGCTGTGCATTTACTCGTTCTGAAGTATTTAGTTTTTGTTGCCAATTTTTGTTTGGTAGAATTTCACGATGGACGATGAAAGTGAAACATATAAATTATGGAAAATTAGGAAGACCATAATGCAGGTTTGTTGCAATGCTATAGCTTGTTTTATTTAACTATTTAGATTTGTCACGATCGTGGCTACTTAGTAACACAAGAAGAATTAGACGAAACCCTAGATCAGTTTATTGCTAGATTCGGCGATCGACCTAGGTTTGTAAAAAAGCGTCTTGCTTCTAGGCTATCTTAATATCGTATTGGTTAATGTGGTAATCGTTATCATCAACTTTGCATAATTTCATGTAGTCCCTTAAAGTATTGTTCTACCCGTTTGTTTGTTGAATTAGAAACAGGTGAATTTGAACATCACACATTTACATGTATTAAATACTTCTCTTAAATAGCTTAATTGTCTGAGTTTTCCTCTTTGCGAATATTAAGTATATACAAACAGTTTGCAGGGTATTATATGTATAGTACATACAGCAATATTTATAAACCCACATACAAAATTAACAATATGCTGGAATGTAAAAATTGAACTGAAGATGGCTATAGCAAAGAGTCAAGTTTAGAGAATGATATCTTAATAAATCAACCATGTGTATAGTGATTTGAGTAGACAAATTCCATTTGATAACTTTCTTTGTGACAATTTGAAATATATTGCAGATTTTCTTAGTAAATGAATTCTGTCGAGTTTTATTCTTTACTCATGTTTCATTTATCTTTTTTTCTCTATTTAAAATATTTTATATGAAAATTTGTTATATTTTCGCATTTATGCATTTTAATTAGACTGGTATTGGTTGAAATTTTTAAAAATTATGCTTAATTCTCAAGCATAGTGGTCCAAATTTGAAATTAATAATTTCCATTGTGTATGTATATAATTAAATTATACGAATTGGAATTGAAATGTATTGTTCTAGTCGTTAAGTATATTGTAAAAATTTTGAAAAAATTGCAATCATTCTTACATAATAATTTGTTATGGCAATCAGACGGTGATTTGCGGTAAACTGTTAAGCACTCATATTGTCTAAAATGTAAAATTTTTGTTGGTTCTGTATTTCTTATTATAATATAAATAGAATCTATGATATATTTAAGAAGTGAGTTCATTTTACCAAATTTTCCCATTAGGATTATAATATCAACTCGAATATTCGCGTGTTTTCATTTAGCCAACAATTATTAATATTCTTGTAGAGATGCACTGGATCGCATTGCCAACCAAGATTCGTACCTTACGTTCCTAATATTTCATTCATTGTCATCCTCATAAGGATTATGTAACCCATAAAAGAGGATTAATTTATTCGTAGATTATCAGTCATTTGTAGAGACATGCACTAGCATTATGGAGTCATACAGGATAAAGTTGCAAAAGCTCTTTAGGTGTATTCTTGTATGTGAAAAATATTATCGTTGTTACTAAAATCTATTAACTGCGATGTCATATCATGTGTACTACGCGCAAAACATTTATGTGTAAATTTTCTAGCGTTAGATACTTTAAAATTACCTCCGATTGTATCTTCGAACTCAACCGTAATATCTGAAATAAGTCACTTTCAATATGGTGGAGAAGACCTTTGTTCAATTCTGCAAAGCATGTTCTACTAAGTGTTCTAATGAACTCATTCGATCAATCATCAATTGAGCGGTCGAGATAGTCATTTTGCTGGGAATGAGTCCTTCTAATTTTGTGATATTATATTGGTTAGTGTTTTTCACAACTCCTAATGTTCTGGGTTACTCTTGGAATAACATTTGATATATGACAACAATTTTATGTTACTAAGATCCGATAGAAATGAAAAACTTTTTTATTGTTAGTTCTGTAATATTTTCTAGGACATCTCCAACAGTAATTTTACGACATATCTGAATTTTATGTGTATAAATTGTTCTACCAATAATTTGCCATGTAGTGTTTTTTGCAGTCATCTAAACGGACATATTGCATAGCAGAATTTCACGTAATTGCTTAGTTATGAGTAGGTCTTTAGAAGACTGTGACAGTAAATATATGTATATACATATATATCGGCCGCTGTGTTCTAGGGAAATAAGTGTACACAGCGCCCTCTCTGTCTGAAAGCCCATAGTGCACAGAGCCCGATTCAAGTTATGGCCCGTCTAGGCATCAGATAAAACTGAAATTCGTTAAGAGTACTCACTAGAGATTCAAAAGTTAATGTGCCAAATTTTGGAAAATTTGTTTCAAACCTTTTGAAAAAAAATTTTGAGAGCGTTGTGTACACATGTATGGTGCCACGCCTTTTTGCACAATTGCATGTAGTATGAATTAAATAATTGAAATTTCAAATGGAGTTTTTTTGTATATATAAATCTAACAATTACTCATTTAAGTCAGTAGTTTCAACCCAAAATTGCTGATCTGGAGGCCCAAATATTGAAAAAAAATTATTATAAAAAATGACTGATGAATGCTTCAAACCATATTTATGGGTTAGTAAGAATGTATTTGAAGCATAAATAGAAATTGCTCATCATTTTCATGCAAGATTTCCCCAAATTTTGAAATAAATTTCATTATATTTTTTTTACGCAGTGCCATATATAGACGTTAGGTTTTGTACATACCGCCCGATATATATATATATATATATATATGTGTGTGTGTGTGTTTGAGTTTTAATCATTACAGGGCGGTTTACTTCCATGTTACACTCTGCAAATTTAATTTAGTGCTGTTATATTTGAAAGTTTTAAAGGTATATGTACATTATTATTATTGGCAACATCTCCAGAAAATTGGAATTGCAACTCAGCACTTTGTCCTCATACGTGAAGTGATTTATCTTTAAATAAGCTTTCCATTTTGTCTGTGCTGTAGAGAAATCTTCGATTTAAATTTAACTTCATGTTTTAAATACCATGTTTAATGCAGGTGCTCGTAAATTTGCATCTAATGTGTGTTTCATCAATGTTAGAAATTTAAGAAATGCAGTTGTGTTTGTTCACAATTCATTTAATATGTAAACTATAAGTTTCAAATGCATTTTGTATTTTTTAAGTATTTATTTGGTACATTTTATGCATTTTTCAACTGCTTCATATTTGCTTACGCATGACTACAATTTTTTGTTACGGAGCTCCTCTTCAGGAAATTATTTCCTTTTGGTATACAAAGTTGTATCTTGTTTTTCTCATCAACTATATTTAAAAAATAAATTTTTAATTAATCCATGTCAAGAAAGCAATTTCTCGATTTTACGATCTCCTGCCTCCGTACGTAATCGCCATATGAAATATTAATTTCTTGTTATTGGTTCATTTCATTGCTTAGAAGCATGGCCTTCTGATTGTTTACCACTTGAGGTCATGAACGTTTTATCGGGATGCATGTCCTATCTCTTTAAATTTCAAAATACTGATCGTATGCAGCGATTATGAATTTACATTTTACATATTAACCCGGTCCCTACTCATTATGTGTTACTTGCAGTACTCTTTTGCTGTTGTTTAGGATCCTCAATTGCATTCCAATATTAAAATAACTTCGTTCTATCGTAGTGGCTAGATCGCCAAAACTAAAAATGCTTCGAAAACTTTCTCTGCAAATAATAATTCCGGTTCTCAATTTTTTTACTGTTTTAGACAAATTGTATACATAGTGTCCGAAAAGTCACTTTGCACTGAAGGCTTTATCTTAAAGTATTTGGTTTAATTATGCCTCTTGACTAAGAGAAATGGTGGTGACGATTGGTGATTAGTGCGTGTTTTTCGCATGACAATTCTTCATCACCGGAGAAAAGCGGGCGGTGGTGTGTTCTATCGCCTGACTTGAATTTTTCATAGAGGGAAGGAAAACTTTTCTCTAAGAATCCACACACCGGTATGAAGCTTCAAAATTATCGTGTCCAGAGATTGGACAATCCCTCCTTGTAATATGTCATCATATTTATGCTTAATCTTTGAAACATAATTTTCTATATAATATAGATTGATTGACTTAGGTTAGAACTCTGATAGATTGAAGATTCATTTTTCTGATTGGTAATTTTCTTTCGCTCAGACGATGTAAATAATTCTACTGTGCAATTTCACTTATTTAAACACCTATTATCGTTCAATTAGAGAAAGTTCAAATAGTGTTTGAAAACCAGTTTTAATACACCTATATCGCAATTGACCACACGTACTTAAGGGATTGTCAATGATGAAACCGTGTAAAACTACTGCTTCATTTAAATGAATTTTTGTGTTAGGTCATAATTTTTAATTATGCGGCCTATATTTTACTTCAGTCTTTGCACACGGATTGTTTTATTAGATTTTGAAATGTTACACCAGTTAATTATTTTATTATATGTATAGTAATAGTTCTAAAAATTTCTCATTGCGTTAATATACGTTTATATTTGTGTGGGTGCATTTCATTTGAAAATGAGTTCATTTATAATATTTTCGTTTTTCAAGTTATTGAAAATTGAGCTGTAATTTTAGTCAAAAGCGACCTGCGCGAAGTGATTTGATCGTTTTGGTAGCTCATAATGATGATCCTACAAATCAGCTTTTCGTATTTTTTCCTGAAGAACCTAAAATTGGAATCAAAACAATTAAAACGTGAGTTTTTGTACGCCATACATCCATTATGAACATTTCAACTTATACAGTTTTGGCAATTTTGTTCAAAGGTTAGCAAATAAATGAATTTATTATAAAAGTAAATCTAGTCAGAAATGTTCTTTAGCTTTAGCTAGATGTCTGCGCATCGTTTTTGCATAAATTTGTAATTTTAAGATTACGAAATCAATTTGCAGGTGAGTAATAAAATTCTTTCAGGCTTTTTGTTTAGTTTACCTGTGATATCATTTCAAAATTTCTAGCGTTTTAATGTATGTCATGTTTTGATAATATTGTCAATTTTCTCCTAAAAACCACTTTGGCTCTTGCAAAATATGTTCATAAACTTTGTAGGGGTTTTGACCATGAACCTTGTTCAGAAGATTTATTTATTTAGCTGGAAATTTTACGAATTACATATATATATATATATATATAT
>CABFPE010000616.1:111155-135379 GCA_900660155.1 Hofstenia miamia | reverse complement strand
TATATATATATATATATATACATAGTTATACTATGTCGCTATGTACCAGTAAGGTTTTTGTTATTAAAAATGTAATGATGACATGATTATCACGCTCGTTGTGGTGGCAATGGATGTACAAACTACTATTTGAAACACTGTTTTACAAGAAAGATAAATTTTATTGAAAATTGGCAGCCTAAGTATAGCTCTGTAATTACTCAACAATGTAGTGACTAATTCAGACGGAAGTTAGCAAAGTATATTACATAAACATAGTTAGAATTTTAATAAATATAGCGATCCACAACTCCCCAATGTCATGCAGCAATTTTTTCGTCATTTATTCCGCTCTATATATATATATATATATATATATATATATATATGCTTTGCAAAGTGCAACGAAACGAACGACTAGTTTATTAGAATGAACTAATTTTGGAGATTTTTTTCGTTTCAGCTCGTCAACATATTGAGACCCCGGAAACTATCATTGTTTAGTCAACATGACTCGCTGCCAACTGCCTCGCGTAGCGAAAGAATGTGATAGCTACCATTGTTGTTATTAATGATAATGGAAATGTAGTTATGCGTTACAAGAAAGTTGGTTTCCCCGAATTAGGAAGCATACATTTGAATCTAACCGATGGAGAAGTTTGGTAATGACGTTTAAAAACGTTCATCAATTTTTCATAATTTACAAATCTGTTTTGAGCATTTTATACGGTAATTCAGTAGAATAGCATTCAAAAAAATTTCAAAATTATATCTGAACAATTTTTTTAGATACTGTCAGCGGATGCAGGAAGAAAACATTACCAGGGCCATAATTGTTGTTCAAGTGGGAATGACGCCATCTGCTAAACAAGTACGTATTTACTATGATTTCAATTGATGAACAACGTTTTGAAATTTCAAAAATATCATCCAGAACGCTTTTCTGTCCATGAAATATCCATGGTTTGCATAACATGCTCCAAAGAGCGGTTCATTACATACCAGTGCACACATTTATTAAGTAGCGTTCCGACCTAAAACTTTGTTCACAACTTTTTGGGAATTAAAAGATTCACAACAAAGTTTTATCGCGTTTAGTCCTTCAACTTTGTTCACAACTTTTATTTATATTCAATTAAAATGGTCGAAACCCAATATATTCTAATTCTAAATTAGGGCCTGTAAAATGATTTCTTTTATATACCAAAGAGCCAGTAACTATGTCCACCTAATGGTTGAAATTTATTTTTAACCTGAGAATGTTTATTTATCACCAGACCTTTCCGGATTTAATTTATCTTCTATATTGTCAAAAGCAATCATTCCTCTACTTTTTCATTGTGTATGTTGCTAATGTTATAGCTGTCAATGCTTGCATTTCATAAACGACGCTTTTCTTCAATCAGCTGTCAATCACTTGCGTTTCTATATCGATCGATTGAACACATGCCTATTAATGAGTAAGTAAATAATTATCCAGAGTGTGAATAATGCGCAAAATGAATCTTGGACATATTAAGTAAAGGGGACTTCCTGTATTCGTACCGGAAATAAGAAGTTTACGGTATAAGCTGTTTATTTAATTATTCTTTCGTTTATGATCAGACTTGTCAAAGAGCCGAGCCGAGCTTGAGCACAGTATTTGATATACAAAACGAGCCTATTTTAGCCAAAGCAAGTTTATAGTTCTGCTTGNTCTACAATATATACAAGCTTGGAAAAAATAAACGCGCATATTGGTGGAAGTTTGTAATCGTTTTTCACCAGGAATATTTTATAAATTGATACAAAAAATTTTTAAGTTAGAAGGATAGCACATTGTTTTAGGAGTAAAATGCAATCTTTTTGATATACAACGAGCTTGAAAACAGTCTATTTTAGCCAAAGCAAGTTTATAGTTCTGCTTGTTAATTTGATAATGGAGATTTTTCTTATTTTTTGCAGTCAGTATGCCTTTCCTATAATCTTATTTTAGAAATGTTTATTAAATAATAGGAAGAGCTATGTAAAAAATTCTTTGAGCACAATATTTTTAAAAATGCACCGAACTAAAACGAGCCTCATTCAAAGATTTTATTTGTCGAGCCGAACTTACACAAAATTTAAAGAAGGCGAGTCGAGCCGAGCTTAGAAATGTCGGCTAGTTGACAAGTCTGTTTATGATAACACCGTACTCTACGGATTACACTCAGAATTTGTTTTGAAAAGTTCACAAGAAAGTTTTTTCGCGTTCACGCTTGAAACTTTGTTTTCAACGTCATTATCTTGCCGAAAGTTGTCAGCCAAAGTAGAATCGAATTATCTCTGAAAACTTTGTTGGCAACAAAGTTGTTTTGCGTTCACATTTACGACTTTTGCTGACAACCTCATTAAATTCGAAAAAGTTGTGAACAAAGTTGTAAGTCTGATGCTATTTTACAGTTCGCAGAAATACGTAAAATTTCGTCAATAATACTAGTCAACTTGCCCTTCACAGTTCACTGCCAATTGTTTTTCTAGCAAAATTCCCTGTTTTGAACTCTAAGCCTGTTTACCATATTTCAATCAAATTCTATTGCAGGCGTTGGTAGAAATGGCACCAAAATATTTTCTTGAGCAGTTCCTCGAATCTGAATTGATGATAAATATCACAGAGCACTTTCTAGTCCCCCAACATGTTGTTATGACAGACGAAGAAAAGGAAGAGCTTCTGAAGCGATAGTAAGCAACCATTTATAGATTTTTATTGAATTTATAACTATTATTATTTATTTATTTGGCTTAAATTAAATAAATTTTGAGGTGCAACAGAAACAATATCGTTATAGTTTATAACCATTTTGTTTTTTTTTCAGAAAATGCTCATTTAAATTATATACAATTTTTAAGTTTATTCTAATAGATTACATTTATTTTGTACTGTAAGGCAAGGTTGACAATTGATGGCCCCATTGTCAGGGTTGATTTGAGATTATCTGGATATGAATCTAGTAAACTTAATTTTAATGAATCAGTGTCCGACGTATTCTACAAACATATTACACTGCAACTTTTCGTCATTGCATTACTTACTATAACTGAGATATTGAAATTAAACATACTGCATGCTATTTATAATCTATAACGCAGTCAGTTTTAGAAGTACGCTATTCAAATTGAAGTATAAGTCATTCAATTGGAAATATCTATAGAATTATGCCTTTATTCAAAGAAATGGAAACTAAGAACAAAAATTATTGGTTATAAAGTACTACAATTTATTTCAAAGCAATGTTTACTTTATTCTCCATAGAGTAATACTGCATTTTCACCAGCGCGCTACTCGCCAAAACTCTACCATGTTGCCACAGGAACAATGTTTGTAATTTCACGAGAGCTCCCTGCAATTCGTCACCCAATTTCATTTTTTAGAATGTTTCAAGGTAGTCATGTGTTTTCACGAGAACGCTAGCAGTTGGAACTTCAAATATTGATTAATTAACATAAATGGAGATTCATACTTACAATGCTATTTGCTAAAAGCCTACGCTATGTATATAAATTCATTTTTCCCATTTTGATTCCACTAATTGTTTTAAATGAGAATTGCAATAAATTGCTGTTAAAATCCACGCCCCTATATGCACCCCGCAAAAAATCATTCGTAAAAGATTATATGATTATATAAAAAGAAACGAACAAGTAAAACCTCAATTTGGTGGAAATAATTATCAACAAATTTTTCTTTATCAAAATGTGTGGAAGACAAACATTGACTCAATAAAGCTACCTTCTATGTTTTTTGCCTCTGCATTGGGACCTGTTCTATACAAAGTAAATACAAGCATGCGTCAAGCAATGCCTGTACATGCGCAAATCGCAGCTAGTTTATACTATTTGAGTGATTTTGCTAGAATTCGAAAAACTGTGTTTGGTTTAAGGTATATGCACTGTTAGTGACATCATTAAACATGCTTGCTTTGCAATTTCAACATTCGGTCTGCAATACATACAGTCGTTTGCCTCAAAATGATGAACTGATGACATCTTTGAGCAGATTTTAGCACCATTCCTTTCTATTGTCACAAGGCTTTGGTGCTGTTGATGAAACCTATAAAGCAACCACGTGAGGAATACTTCATTTTTTCAACAGAAAATAATTTTACTCAATAAATGTGCAGTGCGTTATGAACTTCAAGTGTGAATTTTTAGATGTTGATTTTCGTTGGCCTGGCTCTGTTCATGATGGCAGTATCTTTGGAATGTCTGGTGTAAGTGCGATGCTGAGAGATAATAGAATGCGCTACTTTCAAGGTTGATAAAGAACACCCAAAAACCTATTATTTTATTGAAGAATACACAGGTGGAGGAGGGTGTAGACCAATACTAAAATGATTGAGAAGAACGTATTTCGACGACTAAAAAGGCTTTTTAGAATTCTTGATGCTGAGCTTTAATGCTATTTTAAAAATATTTAGTGACGTATACGTACTTTTATTTTGAAGCAAGAAGATGATGAAGAACTATTCAACTATCCATTTAAAGTTTCAGAGAATGAATACGTTAGGTTTGATGCCAAAGTGTCAAGAAATGATATCATTTGTAATAACATTTTTTATCTAGGAATATGGAATGTTACTTTATATGCATATAAATTTTGAATCGAATGTGTAATCATTAAACTTCTCAATACCAATTTTGATAATGGTTTTTGGTAGTACATTTTCGGCAAAAACAAGCATGTATTATACTCTACAAATCGTTGAAAATTATCTAAAAACGTTTTGGATGAGAAAGGATATCCATACCTTTCAGTTGAAGTTTGGCGCAAAACCCGATAATGAGATGTCTGAGGATTGTAATTCGACATGGAAAAGGTAGTAATTGGTGGGGTTAGCAACTTTATTAAATACGAAAATGACTGATTTATAGCCTCGAACATTTTCATTTTGAGATTTAAATCTTGTTTTACTATGGATAGCAATTGATCTTTTACATTAAGTGACTTACGCAACCGTTCTGTTGGACATTAGTTGATCTTGTCTTAGACCGCTTGAAATACCATTTCTAGTTGTTCCTTGAGAGGTGATCCACATTTTTTGGCATTTTTCATAACTGTCCATTTCTATTCCCCTCCTCTGCGTTTGTCACTGTCAAATGCTGACCTATACTCTTCGTATTTTTATCTTGATTTACTAATCGCTCTTTTGTAATTGCTTTTGGAGCATGTTTACGAATTTCTACATATTTTTCATTACAGCTTTCCCAGTACTCACCATAAAGTTCGGATCGTGATTTATATTTTATAACACAATTTAGTATTAAGGAAACCTCATTCTTTGAAAAATAAAATATGCGACTGCTCATTATTACAAAGTTACTGCAATGCCCTGTCGCTACCAAAGGCCAGTATTGGTGCTCTACGTCCAAAGTAATTAAATCTGAGCGTTCTTCTAAAAATGCACTATAAATACACTCGCGCCGTTTGGGCTCCTAGAAATTGTTGTTGTCTTACACCGCTGACCACAAATTGACCTTTGCTCAAGTCTTCTACAAAACATATTTAAGTTACTCTCATCTTGGTAGTAAAGAATTTAATTTCTAATGTAAGGCTTAAAATAGATTCAATAAATGCTTTCAGGTTAGTCATATTGTTTTTCGAGTTTGCACCAATAATTTGTTAAATGTAGAGCAGGCTCCATCAACGCGTCGCTGTATTGTGCTTGTGGATACGTCTACTGTGATATGTGAATCTGTATGATGTTTTACCTTCTTATTCAAATACTTTAGAGTCACTTTTCAATTTTCTCCAAAAGAACAACGATGTACTTTCTCTTGCATTGTCGAAGCTTTTGCAGCTTTGTCATCAAGGTATCCCCCTCCACTCACAATTGGTAGTTTGTTGCACTTTCCACGCTTGGGTGTTTTCCCAACACCCTTTTTTCATGCAGGATAATGCCCTCATCCAACTGAGATAACGGCCTATCAGACGACATTTTCAATTAAGTGACTTATGCTTCAATTTGAATATTGTTAGTTTTTAATTTGAATGGCTATGTTTTAAATCGAATGCAGTAATGTTTAATACGATCAGTAAATGTGCAGAATCAATATCTTAATATTCGCATCACTATTGTCTTTTATGGTTACTTTGAGTTTCTTTTTAGAGTATATAAATGTATAAGATATGTAAACACCAGGAATAGTAATAATAAGTCTGCAATCATATTGCAATGATTTTTTAATGAGCCCCTAATTTTCATAATTATATGCATGTAGATTTCTGAATTTATTTTATTCACTGCGTATTTAATCCCGGCAATCTGCGATTCTGTGCAGTATGTCCTCATTTGCATGTGAGGCTTATTTATAATTGCAAAGGGTTGGCTTGCTTTGATTTTAAATTTTGATTCAAGAAAGTGAGTTTTATTAATTCAATAATGTTATTACTTCTATTTTATCAATATATATATAATCACAAACGAACGTTTAGTAAGCTTAAAGAGCATCAATTACCTCGCATTCAAATTGGCGATCCAATTGCTAGATATTTTGGTCTAAAGCGTGGTCAGGTAAATTTTAAAATTCTATTTTAACTGATTAATTCATGTTTATCTTTGGTGATGCATTATATTTGAATAGCCTGTTGTTAAAAGCAATTCAAAGTGTGCATGCAATCATGTATTTGACGTTCAATTCAAAGATTAGTTTACTGTTCTAATCGGAACTTCTACGAATAGTTCTTAAATTGTAATTTATTCCTGTGTCGAAATTTGTGTGTAAAATCAAGTAACGCTATTGGGTGTTTTCTAGTACACTACACTCATTGTAAATGAGAACGAATTCACCACTAATTGTTGGGGTTTCATTTGTAACTGTGGGTGGTGTATTATCCACGCTAGCTATATTTTCCACATTCCTGAAATTTCCACTTTTGATCTTTTTTACAGGCTTTGCACACCACTGTAGATCAAATACTGTCGGTTTCATGATAAGCATCCATGCTGTTTCTGCACCTCACCAAACCCGCCTGGCTACGGGCCTGATCAGATTGCAATATATAATCACGTCGGCTGATAGTTTTGTACTGATTTAGCGTGTGTAATCCACACATTGATCGTAGACATTTTAAGATTATGTAACTATGCTACGAATTTTTAAACGATTGCGATGATCGCCGCACTCTTACCATCTTTGAGATGGTATTCAATCGTAATTTTTTCACTCACGCGATATAATTTCATTGAATTTGTGCTTAAAAAAGTCATTAACTCTTCAATTTCGTTTATTTATATATTCAGACTACAAGTATTGCAACATTTTTCTTGATTTCTTGCAGATATACAACTGATTATGGAGCGTTCAAAAGGATGGGCGCGCGTTTGCGGCTGCGCGATATATCCCTTGCATCATTGATTACGTGTTGTTATCCACTGTGATAACATTGCCAAATAATTCTGTGCTATAATTTTCTCGTCTCGTTTGAAGATGCTGTCGTTAACAGACATTGCTAACCACCCGACTATCAGAATTTTCCGCTTCAAATTTCATCGAAAACCACACTGTTTCACTCAATTTCATTGTCAAGGAGATGAGAGGCCAATATTAGGAATAGTCTTTTATATTTATATAAGTCATTCTCCGAAATTATATTATACGAACAATTTCAAAAACAACGCGCATAAGTAAGAAACTTTCAGACATACACAAACTCATATACACACAACCTAATGATGAATTGCTGCTTCATCTTCTATCACATCAATAGCTTCTTTTTGCTGTCTGTGTATTGACTCAAATAAAAACTATACAATCTTCAAAAAAACAACAATGGCAATGTTATATTTTGTCAACATTTAAATTATTTAACCGCTCCTACAAATCGATGTACACATAGTTATGGGAATCGTTTTTAAATTTCATATAATCGTCACTTCTGTTGTTAACATTGGCAATTGAATAATAACTAATTTCTTCATAGCAGTTCAATTAAACCTTGACTTTTATTTAAAAAGTGTCCTCATTAAAAATAAGCAGTTTTGTTTGTAGCAGTTTATCAAAGTAAATTTGTGATCCATTCATTAAGTAGAAGCAAAATTATCTTTAGAAAAGTTTATTTTGTTACATTCCGGCCACCCTAATTTTTGCCAAATCGAAAATGTTTGTCTGTGAACATATAATCATTAAATTTGTAATAGTAAGTATAATGTATTGCAAATCACTCATCAATTTCTAATTTTCCAATTGCTCTGTTTGCACCTTAAAAACGAAAATATGGTTGTAGTCATGACTTTGAGTATGTGTTTCGGCAATATACCTCCAACAGTAACAAACCTATGGCCATTATAATTATATTGCAAGATATCATTTAAATTTTTGCAAATAAATACAATTTTAAGTAATATTTGAAAGGAATTTACAACCAATATAATTTTTCGGTCCTCTAACAGCATTTTCTCGCTTGGCACCTAACCGTGCTTCGGAACGTCGTTTTAAACTTTAAGATTTTCTTCGTTCTAAAATTATTTTCTCAATCAACTTCATTTCTCATTTTCAGCGATCGTTTATTCTTTCGTTTGAATTGAAGTCATGTTTTTTTCTATTTATTTATCGTTGATAAGGAGTGCTACTGTATTTATTCAATTAACGTCAAATAAACATCTTATAAACCATTTGCTTTCAAGGTATGCATGCTGAACTTGTCTTTACGACAGGTGCAAATCATTCTTTTCTTTGGGAAAATTTGAATGTTGTCGTTTCTATTTATTACCTAAGTTTAACAAATAATTAATAGGTTTATATTATAATCGAAAGTTTGTTTCCCAATTAACCGTTATTCATTGACATTTATTGTTTTTAGGGTAATCTAGTTAAAGTAATTTATATTTATTTTATTAACATTACCTGTAGTAATGATATTTAGGTCTTGAAAATTATTCGTCGTTCAGAGACTGCGGGTCGTTATGTCACATATCGTTTGGTTGTTTAGTTTTAATTTGAAAATATATGTTTTTGCTCATTTGTGTTTTGTTCATCTCTTTAAAGCAGATTTCGAGTTTAACAAATGATTCTTCTGTAAGCGATTGTAAACTATTATTTACTTAATAACTTTGAATAATATGTGAATGAATAATATTTCTTGCATGATAGCTTAGACATACATATAATATGAAGACTAAACTTTGATTTGTTTTAGATGTCTGAAGAGGAGGAGACCGATACTGAAGTCCTAATAAATGATGATAAAGGGGTACCTCAATGGAATCGCTTCATCCTTTGCATACAATACATGCTGATGGGGATTGTTTATCAAATCCTTGGTTCACTGTCATATGAATACTTTCGCTCGTATCTCGGCGTAAATGGAGACATGTGTAACATATCTATTGTTGCTATTGGACTTCCATGGTCTTGTAAACTGATATTTGGCATGATCAGTGACCTTTTCCCTTTGAAGGGCTACAGAAGGAAACCTTACATGTTTATGGGTTGGATCGGGTGTACAATTATCGGTTTCGTGCTTATATTTAAAAAATTGCCTCCATCAAGATTTAGCTATACAAAGATCAGTGAAAATATGTCTTGTAATTTAGAGAACTTGAATAAATCTCTTTCTAACAATAGCCTGAACTATGATACAATTGCAATCGAGTACACTGCCTTATTTTGTCTATATGACTTGTTTCTAATAGTCTCAGTCGTAGCAATGGACGGGCTGATGGTGCAATATAGTCGCAATGAGCCATATGAGCGTCGAGGTAAACTTCAGAGTTTGTGCTATATATCTCGTAGTTGGGGTATGATTATTGGTGCTATGTTCAAAGCCTTTGGTCTGAATTGGTATGAATATGCAGGTCCTTGGTGTCACGGTCTTACTCTCGTTGATATATCGTATGTTTTAGCTGGAATACCATGCATTTTGCTCTTTTGCGTTCTTCTCACTCCAGAACCCCGTAATTCGCAATCAAGTCACTTGAAAACAGTATTGTCTTCCACATGGAATATTATTTCTTCAGTTGCTTTCCAGCGTATTGTTTTTTTCGGTACATTTACAAACCTGGTTCAGGGATTGGTATCTCCTGCGGACATCCTAGTAATGAGTAACTGGCTTCATTTGACCAGTTTGGCTAATAATTTGATTGGAATTGTTCTCGCACAGTTTATGTTCATTCTAGGAACTTCCTTTTTTACTCGTTATCTCCTGAATTATAATTGGCGCATTACTCTTGGTGCTTCCATTTCGCTATTAATTGCTTGCAATCTCATTGTTCGAATAATTGTCGTTTACTACCTCAGAAATCAATATTTCTATATATTTTCTATTGCCGTAATTACTGGTATAAACGGACTTGCCTTCCTGCAAACGAATTTAGCTATAGTCGAACTTGCTGAGAATAATGTGGAGGGTATTCTATACAGTGTGGCTACAACCATGTATAATTTAGGCGCAACGGTGGGCACCATTTTGGTGAATTTCATCACAATTCCTTTCCACATTGATAGCAGCTATAGATTTGAGCATGACACCGCTCACAATAGGAATGTAATTGCTGAGCAGTATGTTTTAATCGCGGTGCTTCAGATGAGCTTTTTGTTTTTTATTTTTCTTCTACCTCCAAATAAGCAAAGTGCAATTAATCTAAAGATAAGTTCCGGGAATTCGTCGTTAGGTGGCATTCTAATGCTCTTATTCTTTGTTTTTCTCTTCCTCTTCTCCTCAATAATCAGCTTCACCTGGCCGGAAATTCAAATTTTCATTGACAAAAAATTATAAGTATTATTCAATTTTAATTTGTAGAGTGCGTAGATGGATAGTTTTGTATATTAGTTTAGATTTTGCATTTGTAGTGTATAAATATTTGTAAATGTGTTTTTGGTTACAAATAAATCGATTATTTAACATTTCAGTCTTGTTGAAGCAATTTGGAAAGATTGGTGTCAAATGTTTTGCCAGAATCAGACTTGTCAACGAGTCGACATTTCCAAGCTCGGCTCGTTTAAATTTTGTGTAAGTTCGGCTTGGCTTGCCACATAAAATCTTTGAATGAGGCTCGTTTTAGCTCGGTATTTTTTAAAAAATATTGTGCTTAAAGAATTTTTTACATAACTCTTCCTATTATTTAATAAACATTTCTTAAATAAGATTATAGGAAAGGCATACTGACTGCAAAAAATAAGAAAAATCTCCATAATCAAATTAACAAGCAGAACTATAAACTTGCTTTGGCTAAAATAGGCTCGTTTTGGGATCGTTGTATATCAAATACTGTGCTAAAGCTCCGCTCGTTGACAAGGCTGGGCAGAATGTAATATTCAATACATGATCAGGCAACACAATGTTTTAACGCCTCAAAATTTTGTCAAATTTGAAATAACCTATTTTCAATTTCTTCTGAGATTTGTTCATTTAAAGCAGTTTATCAGTAAATTTTAGTGTTGTTTGTTAAAATTTAAATTCTTTTTATTTGGTATGTTTACAGTTTTCATCGTTTCTGCATACATTTTATCTCAACAGATTTTGCTCCGAAAAAATAATGGTTAGGTCCAGAACAAAATCCAAAGCAAGCAATACTGCTTTCAATAAACCATGGATAACTGTCACTTGCAAAGCATTGATTCATGAAGTGCAAAGCATATAAACATTTAAAGGAATTATTTATTGTTTTAAGGATCTAATAATTTTAGTAAAAACATTAGACTAAAAGATATATTTCGCTCAACTTGAGCATCGTCAATTTACAAAATTTTCCCTCTCAATGTGCATTATTTAATTAAAAGATATTATTGTGCAATTAAACGTTGATAAGAGGTAATTTGTGCTTATATATGTAATCATCTTTGATTTTAAGACTTGGTTGCATTTAACTTATATATATACCTTTGATTATTTTTAAATTTTTTGGAATGGTTGATCTTAAAATTTTGATGTCATAATTTAATCCACATTTTCTTCGGCGTTCTGATATTTTTGATTTAGTTTTGTGCTCTTTTATTCTTCTGCTTAGTTGTCTGCTACTATGTTCAATATAGTCCTCACCACAGGTGCAATTGATTTTATAGATAACATTGGACTTATCGGATATCTTTGTCATTGATTTTAATTCTAGGTTTTGATTAAGCTTTCGCGCTGTGTAAACAAATCTTACATTTTCTTTTATATAATTTATTTTTCGTATTTGATTAATTATATCTATTGAGCTAAGTATACCTCTTAGTCTAATGTTTTTACTAAAATTAAAAAAAATTATGAATTCGAAACAGCAACAATTTTGCTGCATATAAAAACGCTAGAAAGCTTCGAATATTGAAACTTCTAAGAAATTCAACGATTTCATTAAAAATGAATACGCGCTTCTTTCAAATAGAAGCTAATACAAGAAATCACAAATGTATAAGCGATCAAAATCAAGCTCAATTGAGGTGATAAAGGATCAAAATGGAAACAAACTTTCTAACAATTTAGAAATATCTATTGAATTAAGCAAGACTTTTGTTAACATAGCCCCACTCCCTAAATAAGTACGAAAATGTTTGCACCCGAATTCCTATCTTTTCTTAACCAGTTGTGAAATTAAGAAGAAAAATCGATTCCAAAATTGTTTGAACGGTAAAAATATACATGTACTCATAACAATTCTGAAAGCATCAAGAATAGACATACAAAACAAGGAATATTTACAAATATTGATGGGTAACTTGGGTTATGGCGATGTTAGTTTCTATTAATAGATTAATCAAGATTGTAAAATTTATAACCTCGTCACTTCAGTCTTTTTATTTTAAAGGTGTAAAAATATTTTTTAATATAAATTTTAGTTTTTTAATCTGTCATTTGTTTGATATGCTTGGGTGATTCATTCCATATATTTAAGGGCAATTCCAGATTAATGTATACTATTATGTTAAATTTAGTCTTTCAAACACTGTGCTCAAACGGTTTGAGATAATATAAAAATTTTAAAAACCTCGTGTAGTTTACAATGTGTTCTACCATTACCACACATTAAATTATTTTTGATAAAAAGTAATTCATTGTTATTATGAAGTAAAGGTAACAAATTTGTGTATTTTCCTGTTTCCAACACTTTGAATGACTATTTTTACTCATTTATTATTTGGTGATACATCAAAAAAATTATATACTTTTTATATCAATCAAATGCGAAACAAATAATCTACACGTCTACATAAAAATGAATTAGTGTAAATGTCAGTCTTAGCTAAAAACTTGGATAAAGCATTTGTCCATTATATGAACTGTAGTAAGACCGACGTTTTAAAAGGGAGTCCCATGTTTTGGCTGAACAGTCTAATGTCAAATGTTGGGTACTTGTTTATTAATTGAGACATCATTATTTTAGAATACGGTCAGAGAAATGTAGAAAAAAATATTTTCTGTCATTTATAGCGCTTTCAAACAATTAAATTATTTCAAAATTCTTGAGTTTACCTATGAATTTAAAAAAGAAACGCATCATTTATTTTAACATGTTTCGGCATGTCGCTGCCATTTTCAAAAAGTTTCCCACTATAAAATTTACAAAATATTCATCAAATTACATATTTTTATATATTTTTTTATAATATTTTCGGTAAATTTAGTTTGTATTTATATTCATCTTTTTTGTTTAAGCTTGGTTCCTTTAATTCTATATAAATTGATTCAATGATGCTTAGTTGAAAATTATCAATTGCCTTGGATAAAATTTTATATGTAAATTTCATATTACAGTTCTTTAAATTAGATCGTTTGTTTACCTCAAAATGTAGTAAGACCGACGGCTTTCTATTTTAAATAAAAAGATAATAGCACAGTTTTCTTTACTTTTAAAATCTAATAAGTGTACAACAAGGTGGTTCGTGATAATTAGAAGAAAAATAATTAAATTCTGTTAAGACATGAAGCTGTGAGCGCTTATAAACACCACAACTTGTAGTAAGACCGACGGCGGTCTTACTACATTAAGCCTTGAGTGAAAATAATCATTCATCTTCTTCGTGATATGCGGAAGATTAGTCCTTCATTTGGGCATACATGCATAGGTTAAGATTTTCCTAATCTTTCTTGTTTTCCAAAGCATTTATCGAATTTAAAATAGTATATTAATCAAATAGCCATTAATGGGTAAAAGTCAATGTCATTATATTTTACCTTAAACACTTAATAATGCATCGTCGATCCTGTACGGTTGCATTGCATAAATTTTGATAATATGCATTACTATTTACTGAATCCAGATTAATTAGTATAGAAAAAATGATAAATTTTTTCAGTAATTCATAAATCATCGTAAAGTTTATTTTATTACCTACTTTTGTAGTAAGACCGACGTCAATTTGAAGTACGATCGACGCTATTCGAAATAAAAAGCTTTATATATGAAAATATATGCATTTCTCGTGCTTATCAGTAAAATATTCGCATTCTACACATAAAAATACACTTATATTACTGCATTTATTTAAGTTTATGTAACTTCTCAAATTTCCGCAATTTGCTGTACATTATTCTGGAATTGCCCTTAAATGAGATTTTCATTATTCGCTTTTTATGCCTAATTGGTTGAATAATATGCGTTCTTTTATTTTGTTTATAAATTAATTTTACATGAAGAAAGTAATGTTTTATATTAGAAGGCTTAATTATTCCCTGTCTAAAAAATATTGTCCACTTTTGTCGCGGAGCGGATAACTTTTGATTGAGAAAAGTTTAGCCCGCCAAATTTTGCTCGCTAGTAGCCTAGTTCCCATTCTACACATTTCTGAAAAAAAATTGGATTTGCGTAAATAAACCGGGCACAGGGATGTTTTTACGAAAAAATTAAAATCTCGATTTTCTGCAATTTTTACGCCCAGCTCGCAAATTTCACAAAAAAGCAAAAAAACTGTGCGGTTTGTTAAAATGGACCTTTAAAAATATGTCAATGAAATTCTTTCTGTGACTGGACCAATATTCCAGAAGGCAGATAGCAGGCACGTTAGTGCCCAAAGGCCCTTAGTTTTGCTCATAGCGCCTACAAAAGTTAATATTTTCATTTCAAAATATCAGATATAAAAACAGGGATAATTTAAACTATGGTACTGAAAAAATTTGGGCGTTTGGTCAAAAATTAAAAATTTTCATTTTGCTCATTTTTGGGTATTTCGTATATTTTCATTGTGGCACAGTTTTAGCAGCTAAAAATAGATAAAACCGTTTTGAAATGATAANGGCATACATGCATAGGTTAAGATTTTCCTAATCTTTCTTGTTTTCCAAAGCATTTATCGAATTTAAAATAGTATATTAATCAAATAGCCATTAATGGGTAAAAGTCAATGTCATTATATTTTACCTTAAACACTTAATAATGCATCGTCGATCCTGTANGGGTATTTCGTATATTTTCATTGTGGCACAGTTTTAGCAGCTAAAAATAGATAAAACCGTTTTGAAATGATACATTTTTCGCTTTTCAAAACAGATTACCGCAAATCCCCCTGTTTAAAAAATAATTCCAATGTGTTTAAAGAAGTCAACTTGTTTTATATGAACTTGGTTAAAATTAAGTTTGTATTGTGAAGTATCAGTAGAGGCTGAAATGAGTTTTAAAGAATTCACTCTTAGCAAAATATTGACCGAGAAGAATTTTGAAAAAAGCATCTGCTAAAGAAGGCACTGGCAAAATCAATTACTTCAACTAAAATTTTATAAGAAATATCGCATCTGTAACCATAAACAGTCTCAAAAATAAATCAATAATTAATAACTAAACACAAATATTAGAAATAACTTGATGAAATTGTTTTTACCACATATATCCTACATCCATTTCACCATATTTTACATAGCCACTATGTCTGAACGAAATTTAAAGTATGGCAATTATGGGTGACTAGCAAATTTCGCCTTGCCATATATGGTCATACCATAAACGGTACCACTGATTTAACTTTCAAATATATAATTAGGAATTAACGTTTCATTATTTAACTTATCAACTGATCCAATGTGCACTTTTAAATATATTAATTATGCATTTCTGGGTAGTATTTATCTACAGAACGAGGAAATGCCCTCCAAATTCGAACATTTTTGCGCTCAAAATAGATAGACTTCGTGTTGTTGCAATTAAAAAATTGCCCACCTTAACTTATCGGCATTGTATCACCCCCTCTCAGTCGTCACACACTACAGGTAAGGTTTACCTTATTTACCTTATATATTAAATTTCGTTCAGGCATGGCTATAATGGCTATTATGTAAAATATGGTGAAATGCATGTAGTGACCGCTAAAATTTTAAGATCACCAGGGGAAGTATTGAAATGATAAACGGTACAACTGATTCAAATCTAAACGTACAAAAGAAAAACAAATAAAAAATTCAACATAACTCAAAGAGAATGGTTTCTCAACATTCAAAATGTTGAACTTTTACAAACTTGATTTTAAAGTGCAAGCAAATTGAGTAGAGTGCCTTTGTGTGTAAATATTTGGTGATGAAAGTCATGTGATGTAAAAATGTCACAATTAAATTATTTCATGTAAAATGATTTTAAGCAAATTAAGAATATTTTATTTATTAGAAATCATATCCACTAGTCTGACAGATATTAACGTTTTTGGAAAGCTAAAAATGTCAACTTAAAAGACGTCAAAACGACAGCTTTGTGTTACTAGGGCTAACCTATCTCTACGAAATAACTTCTAAATACAGCTATCAACTATATTGTTTGAGGAATTTTGAATTGAAAATTAATAATTTCGAAATTTGTCAGCATTCATCAAATCTTATAATCTGTTAAGTTATGATTCATTATAATCAGAACAACCTTCATTTACAGAAGATAGAATAAACTATTTAAGCGTTTCCGATATTTATAAGCAATTACAAGACTGAATATTTAACAATGTTTACATATGATTAGTTTCTAACAGAGGTAAACACCCAAAAATCAAGTTTTATGCCATCATCATTAGGAATTGGTAAAAGCTTGAATTTA
This sequence comes from Hofstenia miamia, assembly GCA_900660155.1. Classification (NCBI taxonomy): domain Eukaryota; kingdom Metazoa; phylum Xenacoelomorpha; order Acoela; family Hofsteniidae; genus Hofstenia; species Hofstenia miamia. The sequence continues at coordinate 118,457 of CABFPE010000616.1, read as the reverse complement.
TCTCGAATAAAATTCATCTTATTATCAAGAACCCAATTTGTTAGTTTGTTATAAACAACAATACTATCTGTTGAGGCTGCAAAAAATTTGAATCATCTGCAAATAAGAAGGGAATTGCTATTTGGTAGCATACTTGGGGATCATTAAGTAAAACAAGAAGTAGCAAAAGCTAGATTCAACCAAAGTTTCAAGTATATATATGATAGTTGTCATCATAAGTCATTTTAAACTTGAACTTTTGTCGTAAAAACCGTAAATTTATTGAAATCATTGTCTCCGCTATTGTTTACTATTGATTACATGATTAATAGTTTACATACTTCAATAGCCAATGTGGCACATTCTGTGTGTTAAAATCGAAAGGTTAGTAGCATTTAAAATACATTTACCTCTATTCAATTCATGTTTGAAAAATCAAAATTTATTATGAATTCATCATTCTTAAACTGGACAGTGTATCTTTAAATATACAACCGGGTTTTTCCACAATTTCGATTAACTTTCTCCAAGCCTATTAAAAATTAGTAAATCTTGAAGGAGGGTATTTCGCATCTATTGAACTCCCAAGGAATAGATAAATTGTTTTTTAAAAATTACATTTATGCCTGAAGTACTTAAAACAATTTGAAAATTTTACAATGAAAATTCCAATTTTTAGAAAAGCTTTAAATTGGTTCAATACCCAATGTTCAGAGAATTGGAAGGTATAAAACTCAAGGGAACCTCAATTAACCGAAATTTTTCTTTTTTATTTATCGAATGTAATTTCTGCCAGCGTAAGATTGCAAAAAGGTGACTATAAATATATCTTAATGTCACAATTATATTCAAATCAGAGATTCAACCGGTGAAAAGGCTGTTTTGCAACGGAACTGGCAACTATAGGCCAGCAACTGTTTGAAAATTTGAAATGCATGGAATATTTTGCTTAGTTTGGGAGACAATTTAAGGTGTGTTTTAGCAGTCTACCGTATTGCAATTGGAGAAAAATTTCAATTTACCTCCTTGCAATCCCTTATTATTTTTGCTATATATTGATGTGCCTTGCCTTTGAATTGTGTTGTATTACCGCGAGTCAATATAGCAATTTGGAAAATTACCAAATTGTTTAAGAAGAAAATTCTATAAATAATGCAGCTTCAATTATATGGCTGATCATATCACAAAATGTTGTCGCAAAACGAGCCCTTTACATATTTTTTCTTAAAAAATCAGATTAACAAAATGTGCCCATTCGGATTAAGTTGCATTTATTTATTTGCAATGCAAAAATCATAATTATAAAATTAAAATTCTTTCAATACCTTCCGCTATTATTTTGATCTTTATATATATATATATATATATATATATATATATATATATATATATAACTTATATGTATATCTAAGCACGCCAAATGTACTATTGATTTTTCATAGTCATACCGATACCATACGGAACTGATACCAAGATATTTTGTGTGATACCGAACCGACTCCCAAAATCTTTATACCGCGGAGTCCTAATGTAGGGGAATAATTGTAGAATCGAATTTTCCATTAAGAAAAGTTAATGTTTTCACATACTGTACTTCTAGCACAACAATTTTTTTTCACTAATTATCGAAAATTTTTTTGAAAATTTGAATAAAACGGCTTGGTACTTTACGGTAACAACTGAGAGAATAAGGTTATCGGAATTTTCGTAGACAACGAAAATCTTCATTATCTCTCATTTGTAATTCAAAATTAAGGAAATTCATAAAAATACAGAACTTTGAACGCTTTGTTCTTTTCTAATATTGGAAAGATTACTCAACTCCAATTGGAAAAATTTTCGTTTGTCAACAAATTCAACCCAAATGACAATTGAGAAGTTTTACACATCCCTCTACACATTAATGCTCCAACTCGGATAGAACTCGACTCGAACCTAAAAAAGTCACTCACAGAGGCATAATATGTTTATATTAGATTTACTGATGCTCATAATTGAAAAATGGATTTCTTAAAAAAACTTCTGAAACTTATAAACAACTTTCTTACAGAAATTTCTTAATTTAGATTCGTCACATTATGGATTTTATTGTACAGTTTGATCATAGTCATACCCAATATAGGTAAATTTAAAATTTTCAGTAAGTTGTTTATAACTTATGTACCATTCACTGCATCTACGTTGACTTGCATGCCCTGGTGAGTAATATTCAGTTTTTTTTATTTCTGCCCATTTTTTCCAATATTTCGGCCCGGACCTGCCCAAACATTGCCAGGCCGATATCGATTTCTGAAGGAAACATCTTTCTGCCAACAGACTTTTGAAATACATAAATTAAGTATTTTTAAACAAATCATGACTACCTCAGCCTAGTATCTTGATGTTAAATTCTCAGTCAATCGTAAATAACATTGAAAACCTGAAACTCATCTGCTCCTCCCTAAAGCCCGACATTATTGGAGTCTGTGAGAGTAGGCTAAAAAGCTATCACGACGTTAGTTACTTTCTTCTGGATAACTAATTCGGCACCATAAGATGTGATCGCTCTTACAAGGGGGGACAGTGTGTGTGGTCCCACATTAGGTCAGGGTTCTTTAAGCAAATCTTCTTCCAACTCTCCATCAATCTGGAATTCCTGGCGTTGCACTATCCAAATTATAAGATCCTCCTAAAAACGCTCTACATCCCACCTTTATTGAACGCAGCCGTTTACGAGGCCATTCTAAATGCTCTTATTACAAAGATCGACAATTTTCTCTTTGAAACTCCAGAAAACTACATTATTATTGGAGGCGATTTTAACAATGGATTTATAAACTATTGCCTCTCCAATCTAGTCACATTCCTTGATCTCAGTTGCAAGGTAGATGCACCTACGCATGGTAGCTCTACCATCAATTAAATTCTAGTGGACAAAGATCATTTTTCTAATTATAGTGATGCGGTTCTTTATCCCCCGATTGAAAAATCGAAAAACTGTATGATGATGTTAAAACCAAAAAAGTAATTTCCCACAAAAATTTTCCACTCGGAATTGCTTGACCTTCATGACACCAACATTCATGCTTTTTTCTCGTGAATAGTTGACATCGACTCAAGGCAGATTTATTACACCAAGAACATTGACAATTGACAATAAGCTTTCATTTTTCTACGACGCCTCCGTCTCGGCAGTGGTGGTCATTCCAAGATCCAAAGCTTGTAGAACGTCTAAAGAACCGAAGTGGATCACTGGTCTAGTGAAGGATCGAGAATTGAAAGAATTTCTACTTTGGCACATTACTGTGCAAAGTCAAAGAAGGAAGTCAAACTGCTGAAAATGAATATTTTTAAGTGATTCCATGAAAAAATGAAGTCCTGGAGAGCGGTTGACGAAATAAGGGGAAAAAATTCAACAAGCTGGATCTTTTTTGAACTCCTTCGAAGAACAATTGTCAGGGCCTAACCACTTAGCTGACTCTTTCACCCTAAATATGAACAACTCAGACTCGGACCCGCTTAGAGACGATTCCATATTGAACGAAAAATTGGTTTCTTTTCACAAGTTCTCAAGAATTTCACAAACTCTTAATTAAATCCAAGGTCAATAATAATTCTGGACCTGATGGGATCCCTTTGATCTAAACTTACAAATGTTAAACGGTTCTCAGGACCTCTATTGCAAGCAATTGACTTTGCTAAAGCATTCGACATGCTGTCTCATCAGATCATCATCGAGAAGTTACCAATGCACAATTTTCCACGAGGTTTGTGTCTGTTCATATCAGACTATTTATCTAATCGATCCATTTCAGATTCGGTACAATGGCTGTACATATCATCAAAGGCAGAAACCCTACGGAGTACCACAAGGATCAATTCTTGGTCCACTGCTCTTCTTAACTTTAATCTCAGATTTAAATGTCTCCTATTCAACAAACCACATCATCAAATATAGGGATGATATTACTTTCATCTTTCCCATACCTATCAATGCTGTGGAAATGAGATCCGAACTAAGTAATATTGAGAATTGGACCTCCAAAAATCTTCTTAATATCAACTACAGTAAATCTTGGCAAATGGTACTTGGCAAAAACTCAATTGATCGGATTAGAGCCATATCATGTGTATCCAGCAAGAAACTGCTAGTCCGGACAATCACCTTCAACTTTGGATGGAAGAATCACATCGATGATGTATGCAGGAAGGTTTCTAAAAAACTGTTTTGCTTAGGATAACATAGAAACTACTCAAACAACCAATTCATGTTCACTGTCTTCTCTATGGTGTTATCGATCTTTGATTATGCCTCTCATATTTTTGTAAAACTTCCTGTTAATCTCAATAAAAAATCACAACGGATAATAAACAGCGGTATGAAAATTATTTTTGAAGGTTATGATAAATATTAGTTTCAGAAGAATTGATTTAGAGATTAAATTATTCAACAAAATGATCATCATCTTAATCACCTTTTACCAGATAGACTTCCTGGCACTGGCCACGTTTGTCTGGAGAAATTCTCACGCAGCTCAAGAAGAAACCAATTTATTCCCCTTTGCAGTATCTACAAAAATGAACAGTAAAATCGAACTAACATACTGATACCTTTTCTTAGTTGTATTAATATACGTTTATTTATTATTAGTCACAGTGAAGTATTAGACTGGCTAAAATTAAATTAGAGGCGTTTAAATGTGCTTTTCATAATTACTTTTTGACAACTTCTTTAGATGTCTGCTGATAAAGATCCAGATGTTAAAGCTACAGGAAATGAAGTAAAACACGGTGTGCCATACTGGAATGTAATTATTCTTTGCACCCAATACGTACTGGTGGGGATTGTTCATCAAATAGTTTCTTCACTGTCATATGAATACTTTAGATCTTATCTTTGGGTGCAAATGGAGACATGTGCAATATATCTATTGTTGCCATAGGACTGCCTTGGTCATTCAAGCTGATATTTGGCATGATCAATGATCTTTTCCCATTGAAGGGATACAGAAGGAAACCATATATGATTATCGGTTGGATCGGATGCACAATCATTGGTTTCATACTCATGTTTAAGAAACTACCTCCTTCAAGATTTAGCTATACTAAAATCAATGAAAACATGTCTTGTAACATAGAGAACTTGAATAAATCTCTTTCTAACAATAGCTTGAACTATGATACAATTGCAATCAAATACACTGCCTTATTTTGTCTTTACGACTTATTTCTAATAGTATCAGTAGTAGCAATGGATGGGTTAATGGTGCAATATTCTCGCGATGAGAAATACCAGGGTCGAGGTAAATTTCAGAGTTTGTGCTATATATCACGCAGTTGGGGCATGATCATTGGGGCTGTATTCAAAGCGTTCGCCCTGAACTGGTATGAATACGCGGGCCCGTGGTGTCACGGCTTAACACTAGTTGAGATTGCATATGTTTTAACTGGAATACCGGGCATTTTGATACTTTGTGCTTCTTTCACTCCAGAAGTATGTAATTCGCAATCACCTTGCTTTAAAAAATTTCTATTTTCCACATGGAATATAATGTCTTCCGTTGTATTTCAACGCATTGTATTTTTTGGCACTATTGTGAACTTAGTTCAAGCAATGATTTCTCCCGCAGACATTCCTTTAATGAGTGACTGGCTGCATTTGACGAGCTTAGCTAATAACTTAATCGGAATCGTTTTTGCAGAGTTTATGTTCATCCTTGGAACTGCCTTCTTTACGCGGTTTCTTCTCAACTACAACTGGCGCATCACGCTTGCTGTTTCTTTTTCCTTGGAAATTCTCTTGCATGCTCTTGTTAGAATCATTGTTGTTTACTACATCAGAAACCAATACTTTTTCATATTTTCTGAAGCGATGATAATGACCTTACATGGTGTTGGTTATCTGATCATGAATCTTGTCATAGTCGAACTTGCAGAAGATAACAGCGAGGGAGTTGTATATAGTGTGGCTACAACCATGTATAACTTAGGACTCTCCGTTGGAAGGATCTTCGCGAATTTCATTACAATTCCTTTCCAAGTTGATAATAGTTATAGATTTGAACATGATACTGCCTATGATCGGAATGTTATTGCTTCGCAATATCTTTTACTCACACTTCTACAAATGAGCTTTTTGATTTTTATTTTTTTTCTACCCTCAAGTAAGCAATCTGTTGTGAACCTCAGGGTAAAGTTGGGTAATTCTACTTGGCTTGGAGTCACAATGGTAGTTTTATATGTATTTTTTCTCGTTGGTTCGTCAACTATTAGCTTCACTTGGCCTGAAATCCAATTTTTTATCAAGGAAATGTAGACTATAATTTTTACATTTTTGCTTTTAGTAAGTAAATACAACTTAGAAGTTGAGTAATTTCCTTGGTAAAATATAGCAAAATTTTATGCCTTGCGTGAACATTGAGCAAAATACACATGATCTAGTTGTTCATTAACTCAAAGCCCTTTTCTACAATAAGTGAAAGGCCTGAAATCGTTTTTATACGTTATTTTGAAGGCTCGAGTAAAATCAATTTACTATTATTGATATGATCTCATTCGTTCTCACAGCTTCACATTGTTTCAACTATCAGCTCAGAGAACTCATCAGTGCCCATGGAGTCTGAGAGCTTTCTTCGGGATTCTAGCTGTTCCTAACAATTTTGTCTTCTGCACTATCGCCCCTCCGCCATTTATAAATGTAATTTCGCCAAGTATCTCCAGTGATTTTCTTTCCATATATATATTCCATATATATACAGGGTGAGTCAGAATAGTGGACCCGAAATTAATACCCAAAATAAAAGTCATCACAAGTTAGATATATTTTTATAAACTCGGGAAAAAATTTCAGGAATGTAAATGTCACTTGCATTTCACATTTCGAAGTGCTCCCCATTAACATCTATGGCTTTCTGAACGCGAACACGGAAATTATTCATACTTCTCCGAATCATATCTTGAGGTATTTGCTGCAGCTCTTCTGCGATCCTGTGGCCTAAGGCATGGACACTGGGATACAAAAAACCTGCAGTTGGATAGAGCTGTTGGCGTAAGTAGGCCCACAACCAGTAATCGCAGGGTGTTAGGTCGGGAGACCTTGCGGGCCATTCAATGGGGCCTCTCCGACCTATCCACCTTCCATCCAAATTTTCGTTTAAGAATTGACGCACACGAAGAGAATAATGCAGAGGAGCTCCGTCTTGTTGAAACAATTGTGATCTTCCAATTCCATGCGAAAAATTTGGCAAAGCCTTTTCCCGGAGCACTTCAAGATATCTCTCTCCTGTCATTGTTTGTCGAGAAATGTCAAAACCAATGACACCATAATATCCGATGCAGGCCCAC
>CABFPE010000616.1:97022-110155 GCA_900660155.1 Hofstenia miamia | reverse complement strand
TATATATATATATATATATATATAATACTTTTACTCTTAAAAGTCATTTTGAATTTGAACTTTAGAAGTATTATAATTGAAATCATTGTCTCAGCTATTGTTTACTGTTGATTACATATCTAAACGTTTACATAATTCAATAATCAACGTTGTATTCTGTATGTGTTAAGATCGCAAGGTTAGTAGCATTTAACACATATTTAACCTCTATTCAACTTATGTTTGAAAAATCAAGATTTATTATTAATTCGTTATTCTTAAACTGCACAGTGTACCTTTAAAGATACAACCGGTTTTGTCCATAATTCCAATTAACTTTCTCCAAACTTATTAAGATATTTGGAAATATTATGATATTTATACATTTATTGGTGAAATTAGAGTTTGAAAATGTGTGCTAAATTTTTTTTTGGTTGAAAGTATTAAATGTTTTTCAATGATTTGCTAAAAAATCCATATTCCCTTCACATCCAACATTCATATAATTATCTCGTCTAAAGATAAAGTGAACATAAATTAATCTTAACTATTTCTATTCTTGTGGGTGTACCACCCAAGGGATGGGGCTGGGCCCAAATTTAATGGGCCTGGGCACAATAAAACTTTGGTTCCTCAGAACTCGAAAGTGAAGCTGATTCAACTGATAAGATGAGACTAATAAAATATTGAATAGAAAATAACTAAACCATCTAATAGAGAAGTTGCTGTCATCTTCGGGATGTGTATTCCATATATTGACCCTATTACCACAAGTGTTACTTTTACGTAGCAAATCGATTTCTTCGCATTTTTTAACAGTGTTATCCAAGCCTGTTAAGAAGTACTGAAAACTTTTTTAAAACATAATTCAAAGTTTCTACTTGTGTACTTCCAATTACTCATCATTCATAAGAACATAGAAAAGTTTCAAAGTGATTACATCATTCCACAAACTATACTTTACTTAATTACAAATGACGTTATCAAAAACGTGTAGTCTGTAAATCTTCATGATAAACAAAATTTCTAGTTTTGTGTTAGAATATTTTGCATGAAGTGTGCTCGGGCAGTTTTTTTGAGCTTTGGAAGGACTTTGGAAAAAGTAATCTATCCTCCAAACATCACAATGCAATACTTTAGCTGTAAAATAGATGAATAATCCATGGTGTGCATGTCTTAAGTGATTTGAATGTATGGAATCAATCACATATTCCAATAATAAATAATGGAAAAACTTTTTACCTTTATATGAAGGATTAAGATTAAGAAACCTAGGATTCTTATGCTTGAATTTAATTACAAATTATTTAAAAATCTTAGTGTATACATAACTTTCAAGATTGTAAAGATTGGAAAAATTAGTCTTTTGGGATTTATAAACTTATGTTGTTCGTACAATTTTTAATGTAGGTTATGTAGTGAATGGAAATCCAAATTCTGGCAATGAAAAAGCATGCAAGACAAAATTATGCCCCAATTATGCTTAAAAATATACATTGTAATTGATACTCAGTGTGATAGCTTAGATCACTTGGCCGAAAGATGCAAGCATCAAGCAACCGTGAAATATTCTGGTTTATTTAATTAGCAAAAATTGTGGTTGTGTTCAATCTGTGTTTGTGCATGTAAAATAACGTTTTAAACTTTATAACTGCAAAGCTTGAGAACGCACATACTATTTCTCTGTTTAGTCAACTAAGAAATGAAAAATTAATTGGTAAAAATTTTATTCTATGATGGAATATTTGTATAGAAAATCCAAAAACGCTCATTTATGCATGCTACTTAATATCCTCGGGTCATGCAGGTTAAATATCATAATTATTTTGGGGTGCATATGCATACCTTATGAATATTTTATAGTTTCGTCACCAACAGCGAATCGAATATATTGAAAACATTGATTAAAATCGATTAGTTTCGTAAACATTTACGTGAGAAATTATTTTACACTTCCTGTAATGGTTACACAGATTGCATCTTTTGCTTTGATTTAGTATTCTTAAAGTTTTCCGAAACTGGGAACTTGGCGTAATTGGCTGAAAATGTGGTCATGAATTGAGTGAATGGCAGAATTTATCGAAGATCGATGAAGAGTTTATGGAAATTGCAAAGTCATTGTTGCCTTGTGCTTCATCGACTGCCTTCTCTTGGAAAGACTGTTCTTAATAGCGGATGGATCCATTATATAGTTGTCAAGAGAAAAAGCCCCCCCACCCAAACGTTTGTTTGGCCTCAAAGCATTAAATAAATAAATTTGTTCGAGAATATAAAAAAAGATAAAAAAACTTTCAAAATCAAAATATTCAGAATAATTTGATTTTCATAATCAGATTATTTTCTCTATACTTGTATTGAGTTTTTATATTAAATAGGCCCGAACAATGAAATACTGCTGAGATTGAAAATATTTTTAGCAATTAAATTTATCATCTAGTGGAGAACCTATTAATGCAATTACAAAGGAAATAGATCATCGTCTAAATGAGAATCAAAGATGTCTTTATGACTTTATATAACCTATAGATTGGAATTCGTCAATGATTGCCACTATTCATTTATGAAGTTAACTTTATAACTGATTTAAAATAGATTTTTTTAATACGGGTAAAATTTAATTTCCAAAAAGACTGTACATGACCTACTTTCTACACTTTGATATCATATACATATATGATATATCTATATGAAGGGGTAGTGCTGTCTCTTATACACATTAGCAAATAGCAAATAGTTAATTTGTTTTTTAAAATATACTCTCTATAGATAACTTTGCAAAACTTAATTATAATAAATATGTAGATAATATATTGTATTGTATGCCTGCTGTTTGCACGAATATATCATACACTTGTTTAGTAAATTGCAATGCAATAACAAAATTTTATTTAGCATATTTGTTACCCTTCATAATCGGAATATTTTTTATTAAGATATAAATATTCTTGCATTTTAGATAATTTAATTCAAATTTACATGATAAAATATGTATTTTGTTTATCAATTTTTGGTTGCCAAGCGCTAGTACGAGACAATAGCAACCAAATTTAAATTATGTAGCACCATTGAAACCAACACATCAACTTTAGTATGGGCAGGCCCGTGGCTTGCATTTGAAATTTAGGGGGCCATGGCCCCGCAAAGTTCAATAAATTAATCATAGTTTTACTCATATGAAATAGTTTCACACTTTTTCATTGATTTTTTAAATAAAATGGCATTAGTATTATATATATTTCAACTAAAATATATTCACTCTAACTTAGTTACAGAATATTAGAATTCATACTATGGAATTTTGTATCCAGGATGCCAAGGAGAAGGGGGCCCAGTGGACAAACATTGAGGGCCATGCCCCCCTGGTCATCCCCTAGCCACGGCCCTGAGTATGGGGGGGTTGGCATTAAAATTATGGTTATTTTTTTTGGTCAGAAGTTATTAATTTTTTCGGACCGGGCTTAGACCAAAGTTTTCACCCCATACCTGTCTCTGTATATACCATAAAGGCTGAACATAGCATTTAATAGTATTAGTGGTCAGATCTGACCACCTCGGGCATCTAAGGGTTCCCAGAAAGGCTAAACTGCAAATCTTTGTAAGTACTGTGCAAAAACGTTGCAAGTCTTGCAAAATATAAGTATTGGCGAAAACTTGCAAAGTATTTGCAATACTTTGCAAGTTTTTCAATTATTTGCAAGTACATGTACTTTGCAAGTTTTCTATACGAATAGCATGCTATCAAACCCATTGCTAAAATTAATTTATCATTAACCCATTTAACTTACCTAATTAATAAATATATTAGATTTTATCACTAAATGACTCATAGTTTCGCATGTAATATGAGATCAAAGAATATAAGTGATCAAATCTGACTACTTAGGCTTTCTGGTGTTAAGGTTAAGGCATTTTAAAACATTCAAGCACAAAAACACATTTACTTCAGCCTTATAAAACGCATAAATTATTATAGTTCTAAGCATATAAGCTATACACAGTGAAATTGTCATGAATTTTGGAGCAATTTAAATCCAACGTAAAGGCGTTCCATTCGCTTCCAACATTCCTTTAATAGTGATATCTATGCTTTAGATGATTGCTGGTAGAGATCCAGGTGCTAAAGCTATAGGAAATGAAATTAAACAGGGAGTGCCGCGATGGAATGTAATTATTCTTTGCACACAATACGTGCTGATGGGGATTGTTTATCAAATAGTTTCTTCGCTGTCATATGAATACTTTCGTTCTTATTTTGGGGTAAATGGAGACATGTGTAACATATCTATTGTTGCTATAGGACTACCATGGTCGTTTAAGCTGATATTTGGCATGATCAATGATCTTTTCCCATTGAAGGGATACAGAAGGAAACCATATATGATTTTCGGTTGGATCGGATGCACAGTCATTGGTTTCATACTCATGTTTAAGAAACTACCTCCTTCAAGATTTAGCTATACAAAGATCAGTGAAAATATGTCTTGTAATTTAGAGAACTTGAATAAATCTCTTTCTAACAATAGCCTGAACTATGATACAATTGCAATCGAGTACACTGCCTTATTTGGTCTTTACGACTTGTTTCTAATAGTATCAGTAGTAGCAATGGACGGGCTGATGGTGCAATACAGTCGCAATGAGCAATGCGAGCATCGAGGTAAACTTCAGAGTTTGTGCTATATATCTCGTAGTTGGGGTATGATTATTGGTGCTATGTTCAAAGCCTTTGGTCTGAATTGGTATGAATATGCAGGTCCTTGGTGTCATGGTTTGACACTAGTTGAGATTTCCTGCATCTTAGCAGCCATACCAGTCTTTTTGATACTTTGCGGTGCTATTACTCCAGAAACCTGCAATTCGCAATCGTCTTCCTTCAAAACACTTCTATCTTCTACATGGACTATAATTTCTTCAATTGCATTTCAACGAATTGTATTTTTTGGCACTATAGTAAACTTAGTTCAAGCAATGGTTTCTCCCGCAGACATTCCTTTAATGAGTGACTGGCTTCACTTGACGAGCTTAGCTAATAACCTGATCGGAATTGTTTTAGGAGAGTTTATGTTCATACTAGGAACTGCCTTCTTTACGCATTTTCTTCTCAACTACAACTGGCGCATCACGCTTGCTGTTTCTTTTTCCTTGGAAATTCTCTTGCATGCTCTTGTTAGAATCATTGTTGTTTACTACATCAGAAACCAATACTTTTACATATTTTCTGAAGTGATGATCATGACGTTGCATGGTGTTAGCTATCTGATCATGAACCTTGCCATTGTCGAACTTGCTGAAGATAATATCGAAGGTGTTTTATTTAGTGTTGCTACAACTATGTATAATCTAGGCGGTACTGTTGGCAGGATCTTCGTGAATTTTGTTGCAATCCCTTTCAACATTGATAACAGCTCTAGATTTGAACATGATACTGCTCATAATAGAAATACTATTGTTTTGCAATATCTTTTAGTCACTGCTCTTCAAATGAGTTTTTCGTTTTTTATTAAGTTCTTACCTCCGAATAAGCACAGCGTTATCAACCTCAGGCTAAAGTTTGGTAATTCTACTTGTTATGGCCTCACAATGGTAGGTTCATATGTTCTTTTGCTCATTGTTTCTTCAATAATAAGCTTTACCTGGCCTGAAATTCAAAGTTTTATAGATGACATATAAATGATAATTTTTACGATTTCAATAAACTTTGGGATTTTGTAAAAGTTCTTACTAAAATATCATAGAATGGTATAAATTTTCATTCAAATCCTGATAAAAATGGGATTCAATTCTGAACATTTTTGTGATGTGAAAACCAAATATTGTTTTACCAAATACTGTACTTGATATTTCAATATTGTCAAACAAGAGGCTCAAGTTTTTAGGTGTCGGAAGACATTGTAAAACACGCTTAATTAGAAAATACAATTGAATCATATATTTCTCATTAAAACTACACAGAATTTTCTTGTGTTTGATTGCATGGAAACAAGCATTCGTTCATGATGAATACAATCTCCCAATGAGAATCGTGCATTTGAGTGCAAAATGTTCTGCTGTCAGGTGGGTATCTTCCTAGAGCATACGTACTTCAACCACCACTAGAGCCTTAATAGACACCCTCAAGCTGCATTTAGAGGGGGCATACATACATGTATCCCTATACATTGATTATTATGTACACATTGTTACAATCAGGTAATAAAACGCTAATATATTGCTTAAGAAAACTAGAATGGACATCCTGGTAATTATTGGAGAAAATACAATTTTTTTTATTTGTTATGTATTGAAAAAATATTGAATGCAACAAAAATGTCATTAGACCAAAGAAATGGGAAGGTACTATAAAAGTGAAAAATGACAAAAAAATATTAGTATTCTATTTATAGCGCTAAAAGATTTTGGAGATATTTTTCTGCTGATTCATCATTTCCAGAGAAATTGATTTGTGTCAATTATTATTTGGCCCAACAAACAGTGCATATTGGTCGAGCCCACAGCTAATATAGTATATTATATATATATATATATATATATATATAGTGTTTTCGAGAATTGGTTTAATCCTACCCTCCACCAATAGTAGTTTTGGCAAGCTTTTAGTCCAATAATTAACAAGTTACCAATATATAAGTAAACCACTAGAAAATAGACAGTGTATGTAAAAACATCAAATATTAACACTAGAATAGCGAACACTCCTTGGGAATATATTTAAATCTGATGTTTCAATGCGAAAATTATTGAATAGAAACAAAATTTCTACTAACAGCAAATTCAATGAGATTATCAACATAATTGGAAGTATATGTACTTGCCAGTGTTTTTGCTGAATGTACAATCAAGCAAACAAAAAAGGCTTATAGGTCATTTTTACCTATTGTCGCGTTTCTAGTGTTAAAGTAGTTAAAAGCATGGAATAGGTTTTTAAATTCAAGCTACAAACACACTAATAATGTACATAGAGACTACTTCAAATATACTGTTTTGCGATATTAGGGTCATTTAATTGTAGACTAGCTCTATCCCCTGTGAATATTTTTAATGTAATTAATACATTTTTATGTTTTCCAATACACATACATTGCATCTTTTCAATAATTATATAATAAACCAATATTTCATCAGTTGTGTTCACTATTTATAATCATTACGTTTTTGATTCTGTCAAAATTGAAATTCGCAACATTGCGCAATCAGTCAATTTGTTTTCAATTCACATTGATTGTGATGGGTGGAAACGCGTTTGAGAAAGTTGAGCGCATTAGCCGCGAAGAATATTCCCGAATAGTAGAAATCTTGAAAGACTTATATAACGGGTTGAACTTAACATTCGCTATCCCCAAGGAACTTAAGGACAAAAAGGATTATGGAGATATTGACACTTTGGTGTGCAGCGAATGCAAATCTCAGCAACGTGAAGTTATGGATCTACTAATAAAAGAGCTACAGTGCATAGACCATAGCAAATGCAATAATACTGCAGTGTCACTACTAACTCCTCAGTACTACCAAATTGATGTCAACTTTGTTAAGAAGGAGAATTTCTTAACTTCGAAGGCCTTTTATTCGCATGGCGATTTTTCCTACTGTCTTGGAAAGATGCTTTGGCGTCACAACTTAAAATTATCCCAAGAAGGTCTATTTTATAAAACGGAACATTTATCAAATTTCACTAAGACTGAATGTCTTTTGCCTTTATCAAAAGACATGAACAAAATTTATCAATTTCTCCAGATTACGCGTGTTGAAGAACTCTTAGACGAGCACACACAATTTACGCAAACCGAAATAATTGACACTTTCTTAAAAACTCCATATTTTAAGCAATTTGCGTCAGACCCAAAAGCCTATAAGCGTCTACTTTTAAAAAATAGACAAAGACGTCCAATGGTTGTTCGTTTTTACGAAATTTGTGAAAATTTCAGAGTAGAGAATATTGAAAATGCCTTCATGCCTACACAAGAAGATATTTTAAGATTTTTTGAGAAGCATCATGACCTGGATTTACTCTTAGAAAAACAAAAAGAGAGGGAAGAGGAGATGAAGTTGAATCGAAAAGCGCATGAAAAGTTTAATGGTAATACAATAATACAGTGGGGGCTTCAAGTTCATAGGAAAAATATGGGTGTTCTATTATCCACTGTGAAAAATGGAAGATCGGACAAAGAATACAGCGAATGGATTTTGAATACAGAATTAGATGAGATTCATAAATTGGTTTCTCAACTAGCATTGGAACTCAACCAGTGAATTTATTTTGTATCAAATTGAAAATTTTTGGCTTAGCAATATGGATTCCAACATACAATAACAACTCGATCACCTCATTCATTTCTAATACAGGTCTCATGGCATCTGAACTACAAGAAAATCTTCGCCCGGTTGTATCTCATTAGTTGTAAATAGAGTATTTTATTTTGATTTGGAATTTTTATTTGATTCCATATGGAGACATATCTTTACAAAGCTAACACAGATGTATTTAACACATTACAGTAACACACCCACCAGGCTTGCGCTGGGGTCTGTAAGTAAAAATTACATTTGTTTGCTAAGGCTTACTGCAACTCCACTCATTTCCATGGGACTGCGATTTGGTACTAAGTATTTCAGTGGTAAGGGTACTAACAAAGGCTTGAGATCATAAATATAGGAATTTCAGCAATTCAACAATTTTGTCCAAAAATAGAGGTTATGCCTGGAAGAATGTGCCCCACATGAGGACTGATATGGGAACGACCTGAGGCAAAAATCAAATGAGTCCAAGTGGTTTTGTTCCTTGTTTGTTCCAATCAAATGAATTTTGAGCTAAGAGTTTTTAGCTATCTGTTCAGGTCATATCATTATCACTTTGTACAAACAAAAATCAGCAAAATTTCGCATATTGCAACCAAAAAAGATAACATTTTTGCACGCTTTGCACATTTTAGAAAATGATTTTTGGCACAAAATATTCAATACTCATTTGAGAAAGTAAGATTATGTCATTTTTTAAAAGGCATAATGTTTTGGCTTCACTATGTCATATTTAACAGGATATACTAAAATTAGTTGCTTAAAAGAGTATTTACATTTTTCTATATGTAATATGCTTTTTGTATTTCGAACATATTTTTTAAGACATCCTTAAAATTTAGTACCTTAGGTTGAGGGTGTACAGTACAATGTGGGTGGGTCTGACTGATATTTTCAATTGCTTCTGCTTTAGTTTGTGATTTAGATAAATATTACATTCAGACAAAAATAACTACAATATTTTTAAATTAACTTATTTTTTTATTGCTTCTAATACAGTTGTTATTTTGAAAATTTTTATCACTTCATTTGTGTCTCTCCATCCTTTTCAAAAGCAGTGCAATTTTTTTGGAACTGTAAATGAGAATTGAAGAGTAATCTTTTAAAAAGATTTCGGTGTTGGCTGAGTTGAAGTTTTGAAAATTATTCATGAATTACACACGATGAGATTAATTTTATATATATATATAGGGTAGATGTAGGGAATACGTGACCACAGGATTCCTGTCTGCCTTGGTTTCCGAAAATAGATTGTTATTTTTCCATCTATCACCCTTATTATCCCCTTCTGCTTTAATACAATATAAATATTTCATCAACAATTCCTTATTCCATGAGAAAATTTATCGAATCCCCCCCCAAGTAGGAAATTGTCAAAATTTCCTTAGATATAAAGTTTGAGTTTTCAAGGAATGCATTGGTGAACTAAAATAATAAAGAGACATTCTGTAAAAATGGTGTTAATAACAATATTATGAAATTGTTGAGGTCAATTGAAAATTGTGTACAGTGTAGAGTTCACATAGTGACCCTTCAATAAGGTCAACCAACCAATAAAGTGTGCATGTCCTAGACAACCAATGTGGCAGCATGATTACTGCGGGTATTATCCATGACAAGTTGTGTAAGCTTAATGCTATGGATTTTTATGCTTTAATGAACAAAATGCAAAGTGCCCAAAGCAAAATTGCCGACAATATAGAGAACTATATGTAATGTCATTTAGATGGTAATCAATTATATTTGGTTATAAATATTATTAAGTTAAAATTTACACCGATATTTGGCATTGATCAAGACCAAGCAACTTAGAAGTAGCGCACTTCATTATAGGTATTTGTATTTCCAATAAAATGTAATCTACTTAACACCAACTTGAAAATGAATCAGTCTCGTATTGCGTACACAGTTAGGTAGTAAGAGACCATCTACCTTTGACAATATCGAGCCTGTTATCTAATTATCTCGATAAATTTTAGCAGTGCTAAAATCTATTTGTGTGCATTTGTATTCTTGTTTCTGCAAATTAGGCAATTGAGCTTAACGATTTCGCATTCCCTACACTTACCATATATGTATATATATATACGAAGAAATCCCGCTACGCCCTTGGCCAAGACTAACACTACTCTGCGATTATTAGGCCTTTGCACTGAGGGGATGTCTATCTAACCTGTGGAGTCAATTACTAGATTTTTATACCCAATAAACAGTGTAGTGAAACATATAATAATCATATTACATATGCTTGACATTACTTTTAACAGTTTTTCCTACACAATATTCACTCAGTTTGTTCAATAAAATGAGCAGGTCACATTTGGTCGTGTTTCCATTAAGTGTAGTTTGCTAGCACCTTGATAAGTGCATATATTACATTTTGACAAATGATAAGATTCGACCTACGTTTCAAATATATATATATATATATATATATATATATATATATATATATATATATATATTGACGTCACCCGAAAATGTTTAAATTAGCTTTATTTGTTAAATTGAAATAATATTTTGATTGAAAATTGGATTAATTGTAATAAACGGAACTAATCTGTAAATCTTTTGCCGCGAGGTCGAGGACAAGAAAAGAACTTAGTTCTGTCCCGGCAGAAGACTTGAATGTTAACGACACTCGTTTGCCGTCAAACACAATTATTATACAGATTAGTTTCTGTTTGAAATTTGAAAAGAAGCGAATCAGAATCGTGAAACAACAAAATACGCCAAAAAGCGTCCACGTCATAAAAACTTAGGCAAAAGAGGTTAAGGAAAAGTTATAGACGAGTCCATTTGTTACGCACTCTTAAATAAATTATATGAAATTTATTAATTATACTCTGTAAACTTTTCTGCTTACTTGAATAATTTAGTTTTAGCTACTCAAAACTGAGGTATTTCGTAACGGTTTTTACATCACGATTCTTGTGATGTTTTTGCACATCTTGATTGCGTTTGTAAATAAGTTTAGTTAGAATTAACTTCATTATTAATTAATCTTATTTTATTTATTATCGCTTGTAATAATTTAGATTGATGCAAGCTTAAGCACAATCGACGTTCGGGATTAATATTACAAAACCCTGATTCCTAAAGTCATGAAAGGATGTTGAAGATAGGGTTAAAGTATTGCTTTGGGTGACATTGTAGGAGTTTTTACACCTTGCACAATCCTCATAATTAGTGCATGTAATTAAACATCTTTGGAGATTACGTTATTCGAAGATGCTTGCTTTTCATCGCACCAATTGCTCTTTTTAACTTCAGTTTCTTGAATCCGGTTTTCTTCTCCTTGGGACCTCGCTTTTTTAGGTCTTACGTAACCGTTTTTGATCATGTACTGAACTGTTGATTTTGATAAATTCAATTCCAGAGCAATTTTTGCGTAAGATAGGCCATTTGAATGTTTTTGCTTTGCAAGTTGTACAATCTGTTGTGAATGCATGTTTTACGAAAAGTGACTTGTTTATCAATAACCTAGTGTACCTGTTAACAGTTTAATTGACGCTTTTGCCATCCAAACCAAACAGAAAAGCCAAGAATTTTGAGCCGTACGAAAAAATGTGTCACCCTTTTTAAAGCGAAACAAGAGATTTATATGTATTAAGATGGTCTTTTGTTTTGTCAAATACCGTCGAGTATAATTTTAAGTATTAACTGCACAAAACATTTTACAACTGAATAATCAATCCTATCATGATTTACAATTAATCATTATAATCAATAATAATTTTAGTCTTTGTTTCTTCATTCTTTTCCTCTCATCCTGACCAATCATGATAGTCTTGATAGATTATGTCACAATATGCGCTCATGAAATGGTAGAAGATTTAGATATTGACTGCTCATTTCCTCAAGGCAGACGTGGAAGGAAAAAACGAATGTTTGACTACGAAGGTGTAGACGAATCCAACAACCAGGTGTCGGCAGAAGCCAAATTCAAAACAAACTTCTTCTTGCAAATAGTTGACCGTGCCATTGCTTCCATAAAAGACCGCTTCGAACAAACTCACACTGTGGCATGTGATAAAAGCGAACAAAGAAAGCCTCAAAACTGCAAGCGACTTTCTGACCTACATTTGCAGAAAACAATTATTCGTGTTTTGTTGACATGTCCGGTGCCGAAAGAAGTTTCAGCAAACTGAAACTAATCAAAACTTTTCATCGATCCACAATGATGGATGACAGACTCTCTGCACTCGCAATGATTTCGATTGAAAGTGCATGCGTGCGCAATTTGGACTACAGCAAAATAATCGAAGAGTTTGCAAACGAAAAAGCTCGCAAACATTTATTTTAAGAAAGTCATACTCGTAGACCATGCAAAATAAATGAAGTTTTAAACAAAGCGAAGTACATGAAGTTTTTTTCTTGTTTTCATATTGTTGAGGAGAAAATGACTGCCAGAGAGGTTACGACTTTTTACTGCAATTCATGATAATAGGCCAATAGCGTATTGGGGCCCCACGTGAAATTTCGGGGGTGGCGGGGCTCACTTACCCTTGCCACGGCAATGGTTCCCAGACTTCTTATTTCAATTATTTATAAATAATTACTCATAATAAATGCAAACAGGTCATCCAAAAGTAAACACAGTATTTTTAATAAATAATGAAACAAAAACAATGCCGATTTTACTTATTATTTGTGTAAATATAAGCAAAATACATAGAGCAAAATGGACAGGTGCTTACCGAATGGGATAAATAAGCAAATAATGATGTCATGACTATGGAACTGACTCTAGAAATTGCCCGTTAGGTTCATGTAAACATTAGCGGGAACTATAGTTCACGTTCGACTCGAAAGGGTTAATATATATATATATTTGGAAAGCAATATTAAATTTTAAAGTA
>CABFPE010000616.1:55265-81216 GCA_900660155.1 Hofstenia miamia | reverse complement strand
ATATATATATATATATATATATATATATGGGAGATTGTAAAAGTAATGTTATTCTTCCTCCATGTGTTCTAGCATTCTTTTGAAAATATTTATATTTTAGACATAGTTTTCATGCAACATTCAGTTTTTTAGAATCATTATAGCAATGTCGACAATATATTTGCATAAGATTTTTTTAACATACACATTGTTGATTCACTTCCTGAAATTATCTTAACAGTCTTAAAGTTTTGATGGTAGGCCCTAACAAATCGGGTAGTTTTTAGCACATTTGAAATATTATATTCATAGTTTTACGAAATGCACATCGAATTACATTTAATGTTTTGTGGATCACTCTTAGATCGGTTATTTATAATCGCTCGGATGCAAGGACACTAACAGATTTAAGGAACAATTTAGAACTGAAACATTAAAATCTTTGAAATTCTTAACGATTTTAATTATTTTTGGATTTTTTACTGATTTCGTATTGTGTTTATTGACACATTTATGCTAAAATATTTTTTACGTATTGTACTAGCATTTTTAGCCTGGACGGATCGGGTCTCTGAAGAGAGTTATATAAGTCGAGTGGCCGGTAGAAAAAGTGAACCGTTCCCATCCTGCTCCAAATATTGTATGTTGCTATATTTAGTTAGCTATGAGGAAATTTTTATACAAAGTAAAGCACATTCATTAGAATATTGAATATTAATTACAGAATTGTAAAGTATAAATTTTAATAGTAGAATACATAGCAACAAAAATACCTTCAAAGCAAAAATAATCAATTAATAAATATTTGCATCGAATAAGTTTTCGTAAATTAACACATGCTTTGTTAATTAATGATTAACTGTGATGTATACTTTGAATAAACCATATTTTATTGCTCATAGTTAAATATTTAAAAAATGATGGTAATTCTTATATACATAGGGAAATGACTTTCGAGCTTGTAATTCAAAATTATGCCTTACTTTTAAAAATCCACGCATTGATTATAAAATTATGTGTTATATTTGATAATATAACAAAAACAAAAATAACATAATAATTATTATAATATATAATTTGAGAAATTTCACTGTAGTTAAAAAATACATTTTTGGAGCCCTAGAGACTGCAGAAGTTGACATTCTGTTTCAGACTTCACAGAAAACTTTTTCTACAAGACAACTTATATTTGTGTTTGTCACAATAAATAGTTTGTCTCGGACAATTTTGCTTTCAATTTTTGCAGTTATCTGTTTTGATAAAATTTGTGAAAAATCAGACTTGAAAAAATACGTGTTTTAAACATTTTAAGCCTTTAAAACATTTTTTTAAACGAATGTATTTTTTGCGAAACCTGGAAATTATGCAGTAGTAATAATGAATTGAGACATTACAGGCAGCGTTTTAAATGAACGCAGTCTCGTCTCAGCTTTCAATGTTTGATACTGGTCTACTCTAAGCAGGCGCGTGCCTAGCAATTTTTAAGGGGGTCGGATTTTTCTGAAAAGGGCATTTCAATTCTTTTTTTACGAAAAATGAAAAAGTTAATTTTGTAGTGATGGGTATATTAACAATCATGGTTCAGTAATGTAATACATATAATATAAAATATGAAAATTTTATAACACCACGCATGTGGAATAACAAATATGGTTTACCATATTTGTTTACCATATAAAATACACTAAATGTAACAATAATGTAATTATATTATTTATGATGAGCCAACGATCAACCATTTATTATGCGTGTAACTTTAATTCCAAAAAGGGCAGGTCACCTAAACAAGGGGGGCTGTTCGCACCCAACGACCCCCTCCCCTAGGTATGCGCCTGCTTAGATAACAGGAACTAGCGTCGAGCTCTGTCGCGAATTAACATTTTAGAATAAAAAATAACTTACATCTATTAGAAATTTAGTCAATATTATCATCTGAAACACTGATCTCATGGAAAACTTAACTCAATCCGACCTACTATCTTTTCTCAAAAACATGATCCAAACCATTGTCTTTAAAATCTAACTGAACCGACTTAAAAATTATTCTCTTCCAACAGTTTTAAGCACAAGAGTGTACCGAATGCAATGAGAAAATGCTGTTAATGTCAAACGATGTTCGTTAAATAATCGCATCAATGCACTTGCACGGCTTGTTTCCATGTGTAAATACGAAAATGCCATGGACTAAACGGGACTGAAATTGTAAAGTTCTGATCCCACGGAACTCTACCCACTTTCTCCAAGAGTTATGGAAGGATAGAGAATTAAGTGAAAAAATTGTGTACATGTTTATAAAATAGTTGTAGGAATGGAATGGAGTTGGAAGAGAATCACATATACCACTCAATACTTTCACAAAGTTATATCAATTAATGATGTATTTTTTCACCTGTTACTTTATACTTCAAATTCCGGAAAGCACTGATAATAATAATTACGAATAAGTAGCAACAATGTGTCAATTGTTCTAAAGCATTGATTCTATCAATCATAGTAATTTTATCCAGTATAAAAATGATCAGCAATAATGACATAAACTTTACAAATATATTCAAATTGGGTTAAAATATAGAACCAAGCTGCTCAAGCAACAATATTAAGGTCCTTTGCCCGTTGAATATATGCATTAACAATTTAAGTTATGAAACTAGCTGCCAATGCTACAATGTGTTATTGTATCACAAAAGCTGCTAAAACGAAACTAAGATCAAAAAAATGATAACAATTAAACTTAGCAACTAATCTACTGAAATTTAATAATCAAATATAATTAATGTACAAGCAAGTAGTTGTCAATAAATTAATTTGACCAAAATCTGAGGATGAATCATTCCTTGTTTCTTTTAGCAAAACCATGCAGACAAGTCTATGTGAATTTGAATTTTAAATCAGAAGATAGCTGTTTTTGATTATAGTATAAATACAAAAAACACAGTGTTATTATGATGAAATAAATTCTTCAGAGTTATTTCAATTTTCTAATTTTGCAGTTTGATTATTTAGATTAAATGTCTAGCTAAGCAGTACATGCTGAGTAGTGGCCAGGATTCTACAACAGAAATAATTCAAGGTTCTATGCTCCTCACTACAAAATACATTTAAGTTAGGTATATGATTAAGGTTTTTCTACAGTCTGCTTAGCTAGCTATCTTTTGTACCTCATAATAAATTCAGAAGCAGCTAGTTGCCAAACGTAGGATTTATCTTAATGTTTTTAGATCCAAATTGTTGACTATAAAGTGACCAATAACGCGACTGTGGTTAATCTAGTTAATATTATGTGTAGGCTAGGAGGTGGCAATTTATTTAGTTATATATTATATACATTGTTCTGCCAATAGTTTTTTTGGTAATGGTAGCTTAGTTCTAATATTATCTTTGATTACTCCATGTAATAAGCAGCTAGTGAAATGTCAGGTTGCAAAACACAATTAGTTAATCTGTACATCAATACAAAACCACAAGTGAGTTAAGTTGAATTGCGTCATGTCTATTATCTGCACTGCCATAAACTATGGTACACATAATAATTATTCTCTGAGCTGTTAACGATTTAAGTTATGAAACTAGCTGCCAATTCTACAATGTGTTATTGTAGCATAATCCATCACAAAAGCTGCCAAAAGGAAACTAAGATCAGAAAAAATGATAACAATTAAACTTAGCAACTAATCTACTGAAATTAGCTAACCAAGATTTAATAATCAAATATAATTAATGTACAAGCAAGTATTTGTCGATAAATTAATTTGACCACAATCTGAGGACGAATCATTCCTTGTTTCTTTTAGCAAAACCATGCAGACGAGTCTACGTGAATTTGAATTTTAAATCGACAGATACCTGTTTTTGATTATAGTATAAATACAAGAAACACAGTGTTATTTCAATTTTTCTACTTATTTTTCAGTTTGATTATTTAGTTTAAATGTCTAGCTAAGCAGTTCATGCTGAGTAGTGGCCAGGATTCTACAACGGGAATGATTCAAGGTTCTATGCTCCTGACTACAAAATACATTTAAGTTAGGTATATGATTAAGGTTTTTCTAGTCTGCTTAGATAGTTATCTTTCGTTTGCGAACATGTACCTCATAATAAATTCGGAAACAGCTAGTTAGCCAAACATAGGATTTATCTTAATGTTTTTAGATCCAAATTGTTGACTATAAAGTGACCAATAACGCGACTGTGGTTTATCTAGTTAATATTATATGTAGGCTAGGAGGCTGCTATTTATTTAGTTATATAAATTGTTCTGCCAATAGTTATTTTTGGTAATGGTAGCTTAGTTCAAATATTATCTTTGCTTACTCTGTAATAAGCAGCTAGTGAAATGTCAGGTTGCGCAACATGATCAATAGTTTAGGTCCCTATTTTATTAGTTAATCTGTACATCAATACAAAACCACAAGTGAGTTAAGTCGAATTGTGTCATGTCTATTATCTGCACTCCTGTAAACTAGGGTACACATAATAATTATTCTCTGAGCTGAGTGCTGGCAAAACAAGTCAGATGTTGAACTGGATTACTTGCTGACATGGAGAACCGCGCCAGGCAAATGCCCACCAACAGAAATCACTTTATGGAGACTTCACCTAAATAGTAGATGTTATTTAACCGAGTAATTTAAGTTATCAGAATGCAACAAATCCCTGTAGTGATTAGATCAGTTAGACCCCTTCCTGCCAAATGGATTAAGAATTAAATTAAAAGATTTAATTTACTTGTAATGGGCCTGGTTGCAGATTCTACATTATTCTATTTTAGCAAATTGAATGAAAAGAGTTGTTATAATACGTGAGGCCCCACAACATGATGTAATTGCATATTTATTGATATTGAAAAGGGGTTTGCAACGCCATCTAGCGGCAACGTAAATACTGAATCATTTTTAATGTTTATGAGGGCCAATTTTACAATGATTCATAGACACATATCTGCTATATTGACTCATTTATATGGTCAATTTCATTACATGCTTATAACACATTGTTAATATACCTGACTAATTATGGGTGGTGTATCACATGCTATTTTAGTTTGCATGCTTACTATTGTTTGTTCTATAGTCATTCATGTACCTGCTATGACTTAGTTATTTAAATGGGGGCTAAATTAGTTTACACACTTTAGAAGGATTCATATACTTGCTATAGTGACTCACTTATTTATATGGTCATTTTGCATTCACAATTGTTAATATACATTATCTGACTAATTAGGGATACATTGCATTTGTGATGATACATTACTGACTTAATTCACATTACATTTTTTCAAATGATTAATGTTCTTTTCCATGAACAATTCCAGGCATTGCTAATGATTAATCTAAGCATTATATGCACAGGGTTACATTTCATTTTTCAAATACACTGAAATTTCATTGAAAAAATTCCATACATTTAATTTGTTTTTTGCAAATACAAAACAGGAAAAATATTCATCACACTTAAACATTGCAGGCATATAATATATACAGTAGACTTACATGATAAAGACAATTTGCTTTTTAAAAAATTCTACATTTAATGTTGCTAATAGGATTTATACATATACATACTGCTTTCATTAATACACTATTATTACATTAGTTTTTCACAATGATCTTTTCTTTGCATTTCTTTTTATGTATATACGAATTTTCATGGGATGCACAACTTTGCCTACTTTTTCAGCTTATTTTTGGTTTATGAATCTTGTGTGGCTGTATACATTACATGGCTTTTCTCTTATTATAGCTTTAATTTCCTTATCTGCCCATATTGTAGTTGGTATAGAAATGATAAAACAATAGTTATTCACTGCCTTGCAGTTGATATTGATTTTTTCCAATTGATAGATATGATTTTAAAATGTTAAACTAGTCACAATTCCAAGTTGAGGTCGCATTCTAAACATACAAAAGTTTGTAAATAGTCTAATATTCACACTAAAAAATACAGCCACATGGTATTTAAAAGATGGATCACAAATCAAACACGCACAATTTCTTTATGACTGTCAAATCACTAATTATCTCAGCTGGTTAAACATATGATTCAATCAAAATGTGACAGATGACCTTTGAACCAATCACTAGTCTAACTGTGGCCTTAGAATCAGTTTTTGCACTTTGATATCTCTTTGATGTGTGTCAACAAAAACACACTAAGTCCAAAAACACAAAATGATTAGTTCCCCATGGAAATAATCATCATGTGTTAGTAGTAAAGGGGACTCATACCCCGTGGATATTTTTTACATTTGACCTTTCAGTCATGGATATGATGTAATTGTGTACTTTGGCCATCTTTGTATTTCTGACGTAATTGGAAAATATTCTCTTTTGTTTTAATATTTGTTGGTAAACACATTTGTTTGCAGTCTATTGTATAACATGTAACC
Organism: Hofstenia miamia; assembly: GCA_900660155.1. Classification (NCBI taxonomy): domain Eukaryota; kingdom Metazoa; phylum Xenacoelomorpha; order Acoela; family Hofsteniidae; genus Hofstenia; species Hofstenia miamia. The sequence continues at coordinate 74,849 of CABFPE010000616.1, read as the reverse complement.
ATTTTTTTATTCATATTACAAAAATAATTGGCTGTGTATATTGGTGGGGGTGTATCTCTAACGTCATTGGAATGTTTTGTTGGCATTGTTTACAGTCTATTGTATAAAATGTAACCAATTTTTTGAGAGGTTGAGAAATTTTCAAAAAATTCAATGAGATTAGGATGTGTGTACAGTCCATTGTTTAAAATGTAACCAATTTGTTTACTTGCTTATTTACATGGCCTAATTTAGTTTACATACTTTTTTCTTATTAACAAACATGACATTAGAAATACCACATTAATTTAGTTTACATTATTTAATTTACATATTTGTTTTTTTATTAACATACATGACATTGGAAATATCACATTAATTTAGTTTACATACTTGTTTTTTTATTAACATACATGACATTAGAAATACCACATTAATTTTTTTTACATAATTTAGTTTACATACTTGTTTTTTTATTAACATACATGACATTGGAAATACCACATTAATTTAGTTTACATACTTACTTTACATGCTTGTTTTATTCAGTAAAATTTAATAACATATGTTTGAATAAGAGAGATAATAATACTCATTAGAAGTGTAATGGCTTATTTCAATAATAAAACAAAATAATTTTTTCAGAAAAAACCAAAAACTAGTTTATGCAAAAACTTGCAATTTCTAATATTCAATAAATGTATGTGGTAAAGCCCACATATGTGTTTAAGACAAGACGAAAATGTAATTTATTCTACATTTTGCTTATAATGGCCATATATATCTTACTATTGAATTTTTCTATTGTGTTAGTTTATCATCATTGTTGTTGAGGGAATTCTGTAGGAAACAAATGCATTGTGTATTTACACATTATGAATTTTACAAGCTCATATCTAAATTAATGATTAATAAATTAAGTGATAGATCACAGTATAAAACACATGATAAATAAAAGTTTAAACAAAATCAATTAAGATAATATTTCAAAAAGTGTTAAGAATCAAAACAATATCTGAAATTTAATCATAAAAATAGCTTACCAAAAAGTTTGAAAACTTTCAGAGCAGTTGTCTTTCATCAATGTGAAATTCCATTATGCCAGTTATGCATATTCTTATGTATAAAGTTGCATGCTTTAGTAATGTCAACATGGTTTATCTATGGCTATTGTTCAACTGTAAAACGTAACAAACTATAAACACAGTAAAACTCCATTATACCACTGTGTGTACAAAGTTGCATCTCTCTACAGACAACTGTTAACATTAGGTAATTTGTTATCTATTGTTCAAATGTCAAAAATGTATCCAATTGTAATGATTGTTATCTACCAAAAATGAAATCCAAATCACTTTAACAACTAAATAAAACACTTTCAAATCATATAAAACTAGAATATTTTTACAAGTTGGAAAACAATCTCAATTATTACATGTTTTTCCCAATTTATACAATTATGTAAATGAAAGATGCTACAATACTAAAATGTTAATAAAGTAAAACAATTTATCAATCACCATCTCTGGTAAAAATGAAATAAGTATTATTCAATACATTTTTCTCATTGAATTCAAGAATAAAAACGTTTCAAGATTGTTGATAACATGCTTTGTTATTAGTGTTGTAAAGTAAATTGGTTGTTAGCATTTATTGATACACATATATACAAAATGTTTAAAAATATAAATTTAATACACATATATACAAAATGTTTAAAAATATAAATTTAATATATTTAATAATTGCTTAAATTTTAAAATTTTATTGGTGCCTTCTATATTAAGAATTAAATAAATACCCATTATACAACTTTTCCACTTTTGTAGATTTAAATTTTTTCTGACTTTTTTTCACTTTTGTGACATACATTTCTTTTCCAACGTTTTTTCCATTTGCATTGATGATTTGTTTTTCCTTTCATAAAAAATTATTTGCCTTTGGGATATTTAATTTGCCTTTTGGTGATTTGTTTTGTCCTTTTGAAAAAAATTACTTGCCTTTGGGATATTTAATTTGCCTTTTTGTGATTTGTTTTGTCCTTTCAAAAAAAATTACTTGCCTTTGGGATATTTAATTTGCCTTTTGGTGATTTGTTTTGTCTTTTTGAAAAAAATTACTTGCATTTGGGATATTTAATTTGCCTTTTGGTGATTTGTTTTGTCTTTTTTAAAAAAATTATTTGCCTTTGGGATATTTAATTTAAATATAAATTTTAAGACATTCTACAAATCAATAATTGTTAAAGTACTTGCAGTTGTTTAATAGTTTATGAATTTTAAAATCAAAACTTTATAATTGTTGAGAAAGTGTTAACATTCACATTTTTCTTCAGTCAATTTGTAAATTTTGATAATTGCAAATGAATACATACCACCATCTTAAAAACAAATCAATTAGATATCATGAAACTTGCAAAACATTTTATTTACAAAAAGACCAACACATTTTCAAAAAAAAATACATTGACGCAAAAATGATTATATTGATTGATTTTACAAAACACATAGTTGTAAACAGTTTGCATGAAAAGAAGCAAAATTTTTAAGTTGAAGATGAACATCAAAGCTATATAAAATATATTTAAGCATACATATAGTACATTAAACTTAAATTAATATACACTTGTAATTGCTTATGAGATTATAAAAACACAAAAGGAATTGTTAAATGATTTAAACTACATTTTGTACATTAGGTATTAAAACAACTTTGGAACATTTCCTAAATATAGAAATAAATAGCTTAAATTACAATTATCAGAAACTAATAAAATGAAATAAATACTTTTTCAAAGCAATTTACTCATTGTATTCAAATATAAAATTTATATCTCGCAATATGCAATTAGGAATACCGGATTTTAACTCAATTTTCCTAATAAATGTTTTAAAATCATATAGAGATTGAGAATTTTTAAAAATAAATTTGATTTTGTTAGAGTTTCAAAGACATAGCATTGAAGAGAATTCCAATATATTTCGGATTTCCAAGCATTTTTCCACGATTTGAGAGTCCAAAATATGTATATTTATTACTAGATTTAGCCTCAGATTTTGATGTATTGCTACAGGTTTTAATGCATCTGAAGTGTTTCCTTTGTTATGGTGTTACTAGAACATTTTTAAACAAAATTGACAAATATTGGTTTTGCATAAAGTTTTGACTTTGCATACACCTCAACTTTACGTTTCTAAATGCACAGATTTCAAAATTATGTTCCAAAAAAAGGTTATTAATCAAATAATGTGAAAGAAGAAATTGACCTTAGCTTTTGTAATGTTTTAAGTTTTGTTTTTTGAATATATTTTCTCTACGATGCTTTCAGATTGATGTGTGATTAGAAATAATTATCCTTTAAAAATTGATTTTCATCAAGTCTAATTTAAATTTTTGTTAGCAAAGATGTTAAATGTGTAAAAACATTGTGAAATTTGTATATTATTTTCTAATCACATGAAAGAAAGTTAGTAATATTAACTTTTTAAAGTGAAAAATACTTTACATTATTGAATGAATTGAACCGTCACCACTTGAATCATTGTGAAAACTGAATAATATATTAAGATGAAGATATCTTTACATCATAAGCATTGAACAAAATGCAAACTTCATGACAGTTTTAGAATAAGCTTTAAAAAAGGAGAAAGTAAAACGTACATACATGTAAATTCGACAATTCCTTGTGGTATATTCAGATATTTTGTATTTTGAAGTGTTAATGGTTTTGTTTTTATGTGTTTTATTTAATATCACATGTAAATACCCATTTTAAGGCATTCTACAAATTACGCTATGTAGTTGAACAATAAATTTCCTATTTGCTGATAAGATTATGCAATATATAGAATACACATTAATAAACATCGTTTGACAAGATGATTTCTACTGCTAATTTATATCCTGACAAATTCTGCAGAGAAATATTTTTAATTTGTAAAGACACTCATGTTAAGACTTTTATTGAAGGTTTAAGAAAGCTATATGTATATATGGATAAATATACCTTTTGTATATATATATATATATATATATAATATAAGTTCTGTTAAATATAAACCAATTTCTGGGTAATAACAAGAATTTATGAAATTTAATACTAGTGCTATTATTCAGTGTATATAACAAGTTCATTAACAAAAAATATATGATTATTTCAATATACTAGTTCTTTCAATGGTTTAAAACTACAAACTTATGTAGTAAGAGATGGGCATGAGGACGTGCCAATGGGACACCTAGATGGGACACCCTACCTGTGGCTATTTGCCATGTGGAAATGATGCGATTCTATTTGACGCCATCTAGCGACAAAATATTTTTGACAAAACTAAATTGAGCAAATTAATTTTCTTGACAATGTCTTTTACATGTTTGTGCCTTTATAAAAAAAACATAAAAATTTTAGAATGGGAAAACAGCAACCTATTTGAAAAACGGAATGTGTTTACATGTTCACTCCTTTTTACAAAAACACGGAAAATTTTTATGGATAAAGTAGTAATATTGATGGTTGTGTATGTAGGTCTGCGATGGTGAGGTGTACTTTGATAAAACGATATGAAGTCTTTTACATGTTATGCGACCTTTTACATGTAATGTTAGATTGTAGATTCCCGAAAAAACAAATTAAACACTGTACATGGGTCATGTAAGCAAGCAAAAATTATGGAAAATTAAATCAGCAAAAACGTAGTCTGTTAACAGCATATTTTGATAAAGTGATATGTAGCCTTTGCATGTAATATTAGTTTACCAAAAACGAATAAACATAGCTTATGCAAGCAATAGAAACACACGGAAAACTAGAAAAGTACTTGGAGAGCGCAGACCATGCAGCTTGTGTCCCCCGGATCACCACCAAAATTTAATGGATTCCTCCCTGGGCGGAGATGCACCTATGGTAAAAATTTAAGGTCAATCCATCTATTACTTTTTCCAGAAAGTTGCTAACAGACAAACAAAAAAACCAACGATACCAAAAACTTAACCTCCTTGGGGGAGGTAATTAGTCATTAAAACGTTGTGCGATTACATTCCTTCGCTTAACCATGGTATTAACTTCACCATGACTTGAAATTAAAGCATTTTTCGTAAATATTACAACCCATACATCAAGTGTTATATCGAATATATTGTAAAAATACGATTTTTAATAAGTATTACAAACTAGTATAAACAAGATGAAAGCAAAATTCAAGGATCTAATGCATACCAATGCTTACATGCAAAGATGTATTTGAAATCTAAACAGTTTAAAGACGCTATGTCACCATTTATTGATTGTAAATAGAAAACTTAATAAGTGCTCGGTGAATAAATTCCCCCAAACAATCCAACACACTATAAATGTTGAATAAACACCCAATTTTAAAATGTATATTCACTAGAATTCAACAATAAGCATACCTATTTGAGGAAGCAGTATGAAATCAAAGAACCATTTTCAAATTGATAGATATTGACTGATCCTTCATTATATTTCACCAGAATAATCATCATTCTAATGCATCTCTAATGTGATACAAAAGAAGAAATAATGTTTCTAAAAAACAAAGCAACGTCATTGATAAATAAATGATTCATTTAAATAGAACAAAAGAACTTTAAAGTGTAATATTATTTCATTAATTATTTACTGAATATTTTTTCCCAATTTTCTCTTTGTTTTACATAAATCTTTGTTTAATTTACTAACTTGATACGTGTTGTTTGGCAATTATAATATCCCCACGGATTTTTATGTGTTAATGTCTTATTCACCTATGTCCATTGATATAATATTTCTATTTTCACCAAACACATTTCTGTTTTAAAACGATTTTTATATGTTAATGATTTATTTTATTTGCGTATATACATCATGTAATATTTCTATTTTCACCAAACACACTTTTGTTTTAAAATGATTTTAATATGTTAATGATTTATTTTATTCGCCTATATACATGATGTAATATTTCTATTTTCACCAAACACGCTTTTGTTTTAAAACAATTTTTATATGTTAATAGTTTATTCACCTATATATGTTGATGTAATATTTCTATTTTACCAAATATGTTTTTGTTTTAAATGATTTTTTTGTGTTAATGGTTTACTTGCCTATATACATTGATGTAATATTTCTATTTTCACCAAACACGTTTTTCTTTTAAAACGATTTTATATGTTAATAGTTTATTTTGCCATATATGTTGATGTAATATCTCTTTTCAATAACCAAGTTTACAATTTTACAAATTATATAGTACTTGGGTGTTATCAAATGTCACTACATATTTTATTTTGGAATCGTTGTTATTGTTTTCATTGCTCATGGTTTAGGTCTGTGGTAACAATAGGCCTCCTGGGGAAAGCCAGCCACATTAAATACATATATGGCTTAACGCATTTCTGGCAGCCACCTCCTGGGTGAATGTGGAAGTGCCGTCATATTTTAGAATGAAGATGGAAATTTGAAGATTGCAAAATGCTGAACTTTGTCACTCAGAGTCACTGTGTAATGTATGCTTTTACAATTTATACAAAATTGCTAAAGAAATTGTTGTTTTCCACCTCTTGCATATTTGTTTGATTAATGTTAACACACTTGGAAACACGCTCTAATGCAAATAACACATCATTTTTCATTTGAAATATTTGGGTTTTGGATCTATGAATTGTTTTCCTTAAAACATGGCTTTGCATGTTTAAACATTGTTACAACAAACACACCTTAGTTGAAATTTGTCATCAAAAATATCAGTTTGCCTAAATCCTAGAAATCAGAAATTCTTGCTTTGGTCTAAACACATTGTAAAGAAAATTAATTTGCTCAATTTAGTTTTGTCAAAAATATTTTGTCGCTAGAAGGCGTCAAATAGAATTGCCTCATTTCCACATGGCAAATAGCCACAGGTAGGGTGTCCCATCTAGGTGTCCCATTGGCACATCCTCATGCCCATCTCTTACTACTTAAGTTTGTAGTTTTAAACCATTGAAAGAACTAGCATATTGAAATAATCATATATTTTTTGTTAATGAAATTGTTATATACACTGAATTATAGCACTAGTATTAAATTTCATAAATTCTTGTTATTACCCAGAAATTGGTTTATATTTAACAGAAATTATATTGTATATATATATATATATTTGAATAAAATGAGTAAATTGCCTTGAAAAAGTATTTATTTCATTTTATTAGTTTCTGATAATTGTAATTTAAGCTATTTATTTCTATATTTAGGAAATGTTCCAAAGTTGTTTTAATACCAAATGTACAAAATGTAGTTTAAATCATTTAACAATTGCTTTTGTGCTTTTANAATAATTTATTCAAAAGCGTAAATCATTTTATATTTCAATAAATGATTATCATGCTAATTTGTTTAATTAATTTAAATATTGGATTAAGTAGATTGTACCATTAGCTGAAATAGTCTATTTATTTATTCGTTAAAGAAATATGTACAAAAATGACATGTTCTATTACACTTTAAAGTTCTTTTGTATCACTATTTCGTCTTTTGTATCACATTAGAGATAGACTAGAATGATGATTATTCTGGCGAAATATAATGAAGGATCAGTCAATATCTATCAATATTTACGCTCAGATGTGAAAATGGTTCTTTGATTTCATACTGCTTCTTCAAATAGGTATGCTTATTGTTGAATTTTAGTGAATATAAATTTTAAAATTGAGTCTTTATTCAACATTTGGTAGTGCTTATTAAGTTTGTAATACTTATTAAAAATCATATTTTTACACAATATTCAATCTAACACTTGATGTATGTGTTGTAATATTTATGAGAAATGCTTTTAATTTCAAGTCATGGTGAAATTTATACAATGGTTAAGCGATTTTTTTACAGTCAATGTTTTTCAGCATATTAACCTATAGTTTGTTAGGTTGTAATTTTCTCAAAATTCTTTTTGATCTATCTTTAAAATACTGTGTGCGTATATTTTTTAAGTATGAATAATACAGTATTTACAGGTATTTGTATATGTATTCTAATATCTGACCTTGCTCGGCATAAAACTTTGTTTAATTTAACAATATATGATGTTGACATTGGTTTATACATCGGATTTCTCTTTTCATAGTGGATTATCAGGGGTTGTGTGGGGTTTATCAATTTGTGTTAATGCTAAACACGTGTGTACAATTAATTATCTTTATGTTTGTATTGCGCTGGAATTTTTGCAATGGAAAATATGGTTGCTTTGAAAATGAAAACGAAGCCTTTTGCATGTTTACGCCTTTATGCATAAACCGCGTTTAAATTGTTCGAAAAATGAATTTGATTTTAAGGTGTAGGACTATATTTTATGCATTTGTAATGTTAGCTCGTTTTTACATATAATCCATGTTTACTTTTTTCCAATAAACTAGCTTGCCTTTATTGTATATTACGCCTCTGTAATGTTAAGTTTTAACAAGGAAATTTATTGTTTTTGTATTTGAATATTAGCAAAAGGAATTAAATATATGGAATTTTACATTGGAAAAAGGAATGTAATCGCACGACGTTTTAATGACTAATTACCTACGCCAAGGAGGTTAAGTTTTTGGTATCGTTGGTTTTTTGTTTGTCTGTTAGCAACTTTCCGGAAAAAGTAATAGATGGATTGACCTTAAATTTTCACCATAGGTGCGTCTCTGCCCAGGGAGGAATCCGTTAAATTTTGGTGGTGATCCGAGGGACACAAGCTGCGTGGTCTGCGCTCTCCAAGTACTTTTCTAGTTTTCCGTGTGTTTCTATTGCTTGCACGGGCTATGTTTAATTCGTTTTTGGTAAACTAATATTACATGCAAAGGCTACATATCGCTTTATCGAAATATGCTGTTAACACACTACGTTTTTGCTGATTTAATTTTCCATAATTTTTGCTTGCTTACATGACCCATGTACAGTGTTTAATTCGTTTTTTCGGGAATCTACAATCTAACATTACATGTAAAAGGTCGCATAACATGTAAAAGACTTCATATCGTTTTATCAAAGTACACCTCACCATCGCAGACCTACATACACAACCATCAATATTACTACTTTATCCATAAAAATTTTCCGTGTTTTTGTAAAAAGGAGTGAACATGTAAACACATTCCGTTTTTCAAATAGGTTGCTGTTTTCCCATTCTAAAATTTTTATGTTTTTTTTATAAAGGCACAAACATGTAAAAGACATTGTCAAGAAAATTAATTTGCTCAATTTAGTTTTGTCAAAAATATTTTGTCGCTAGATGGCGTCAAATAGAATCGCATCATTTCCACATGGCAAATAGCCACAGGTAGGGTGTCCCATCTAGGTGTCCCATTGGCACATCCTCATGCCCATCTCTTACTACTTAAGTTTGTAGTTTTAAACCATTGAAAGAACTAGTATATTGAAATAATCATATATTTTTTGTTAATGAAATTGTTATATACACTGAATTATAGCACTAGTATTAAATTTCATAAATTCTTGTTATTACCCAGAAATTGGTTTATATTTAACAGAAATTATATTGTATATATATATATATATTTGAATAAAATGAGTAAATTGCCTTGAAAAAGTATTTATTTCATTTTATTAGTTTCTGATAATTGTAATTTAAGCTATTTATTTCTATATTTAGGAAATGTTCCAAAGTTGTTTTAATACCAAATGTACAAAATGTAGTTTAAATCATTTAACAATTGCTTTTGTGCTTTTATAATCTCATAAGCAATTACAAGTGTATATTAATTTAAGTTTAATGTACTATATGAATTCTTAAATTTATTTTATATAGCTTTGATGTTCATCTTCAACTTAAAAATTTTGCTTCTTTTCATGCAAACTGTTTACAACTATGTGTTTTGTAAAATCAATCAATATAATCATTTTTGCGTCAATGTATTTTTTTTGAAAATGTGTTGGTCTTGTTGTAAATAAAATGTTTTGCAAGTTTCATGACATCTAATTAATTCATTTGCAATTATCAAAATTTACAAATTGACTGAAGAAAAATGTGAATGTTAACACTTTCTCAACAATTATAAAGTTTTGATTTTAAAATTCATAAACTATTAAACAACTGCAAGTACTTTAACAATTATTGATTTGTAGAATGTCTTTAAATTTATATTTAAATTAAATATCCCAAAGGCAAATAATTTTTTTGAAAGGACAAAACAAATCACAAAAACGCAAATTAAATATCCCAAAAATAAGTAATTTTTTTCAAAAGGACAAAATAAATCACCAAAAGGCAAATTAAATATCGTAAAGGCATGTAATTTTTTTTGAAAGAACAAAACAAATCACCAAAAGGCAAATTAAATATCCCAAAGGCAAATAATTTTTTTTGAAAGGACAAAACAAATCATCAATGCAAATGGAAAAAATGTTGGAAAAGAAATGTATGTCACAAAAGTGAAAAAACGTCAGAAAAAATTTAAGTCTACAAACGTGGAAAATTTGTATACTGGGTATTTATTTAATTCTTAATATAGAAGACACCAATAAAATTTTAAAATTTAAGCAATTTCTTATAATATTAAATTTATATTTTTAAACATTTTGTATATATGTGTATCAATAAATGCTAACAACCAATTTACTTTACAACACTAATAACAAAACATGTTATCAACAATCTTGAAACGTTTTTATTCTTGAATTCAATGAGAAAAATGTATTGGAAAATACTTATTTCATTTTTACCAGAGATGGTAATTGATAAATTGTTTTACTTTATTAACATTTTAGTATTGTAGCATCTTTCATTTACATAATTGTATAAATTGGGAAAAACATGTAATAATTGAGATTGTTTTCCAACTTGTAAAAATATTCTAGTTTTATATGATTTGAAAGTGTTTTATTTAGTTGTTAAAGTGATTTGGATTTCATTTTTGGTAGATAACAATCATTACAATTGGATACATTTTTTACATTTGAACAATAGATAACAAACTACCTAATGTTAACAGTTGTCTGTAGAGAGATGCAACTTTGTACACACAGTGGTATAATGGAGTTTTACTGTGTTTATAGTTTGTTACGTTTTACAGTTGAACAATAGCCATAGATAAACTATGTTGACATAACTAAAGCATGCAACTTTATACATAAGAATATGCATAACTGGCATAATGGAATTTCACATTGATGAAAGACAACTGCTCTGAAAGTTTTCAAACTTTTTGGTAAGCTATTTTTATGATTAAATTTCAGATATTGTTTTGATTCTTAACACTTTTTGAAATATTATCTTTAGTTAGTTTTACAGATATTTCTTTTAAAATAGAATCAATTTTATTTTAATAAATTGCTGCGAATTTGCAGTCTGATTTTAAATTCATTATAGCCTTTATCATAAATAGAAACATCATTTCTTTGTTAATAAACATTTTTAATTGATTTTGTTTAAACTTTTATTTATCATGTGTTTTATACTGTGATCTATCACTTAATTTATTAATCATTAATTTAGATATGAGCTTGTAAAATTCATAATGTGTAAATACACAATGCATTTGTTTCCTACAGAATTCCCTCAACAACAATGATGATAAACTAACACAATAGAAAAATTCAATAGTAAGATATATATGGCCATTATAAGCAAAATGTAGAATAAATTACATTTTCGTCTTGTCTTAAACACATATGTGGGCTTTACCACATGCATTTATTGAATATTAGAAATTGCAAGTTTTTGCATAAACTAGTTTTTGGTTTTTTCTGAAAAAATTATTTTGTTTTATTATTGAAATAAGCCATTACACTTCTAATGAGTATTATTATCTCTCTTATTCAAACATATGTTATTAAATTTTACTGAATAAAACAAGCATGTAAAGTAAACATGTAAACTAAATTAATGTGGTATTTCCAATGTCATGTATGTTAATAAAAAAACAAGTATGTAAACTAAATAATGAAACTAAATTAATGTGGTATTTCTAATGTCATGTATGTTAATAAGAAAACAAGTATGTAAACTAAATAATGTAAACTAAATTAATGTGGTATTTCTAATGTCATGTATGTTAATAAAAAAAAGTATGTAAACTAAATAATGTAAACTAAATTAATGTGGAATTTCTAATGTCATGTATGTTAATAAAAAAAAAGTATGTAAACTAAATTAGGCCATGTAAATAAGCAAGTAAACAAATTTGTTACATTTTAAACAATGGACTGTACACACATCCTAATCTCATTGAATTTTTTGAAAATTTCTAAACCTCTCAAAAAATTGGTTACATTTTATACAATAGACTGTAAACAATGCCAAAAAACATTCCAATGATGTCAGAGATACACCCCCACCAATATACACAGCCAATTATTTTTATAATATGAATAAAAAATGGTTACATGTTATACAATAGACTGCAAACAAATGCATTTACCAACAAATATTACAACAAAAGAGAATATTTTCCAATGACGCCAGAAATACAAAGATGGCCAAAGTACACAATTACATCATATCCATGACTGACAGGGTCAAAGGTAAAAAATATCCATGGGGTAGAAGTCCCCATTACTACTAACACATGATGATTATTTCCATGGGGAAATAATCATTTTGTGTTTTTGGCTTTAGTATGTTTTTGTTGACGCACATCAAAGAGACATCAAAGTGCAAAAACAGAGTCTAAGGCCACAGTTAGACTAGTGATTGGTTCAAAAGTCATCTGTCACATTTTGATTGAATCATTTGTTTAACCAGCTGAGATAATTAGTGATTTGACAGTAACAAAGAAATCGTGCATGTTTGATTTGTGATCCATCTTTTAAATACCATGAGCCTGTATTTTTGATTATGAATATTAGACTATTTACAAACTTTTGTATGTTTAGAATGCGAACTCAACTTGGAATTGTGACTAGTTTAACATTTTAAAATCATATCTATCAATTGGAAAAAATCCATATCAACTGCAAGGCAGTGAATAACTATTGTTTTATCATTTCTATACCAACTACAATATGGGCAGATAAGGACATTAAAGCTATAAAAGCAGAAAAGCCATGCAATGTATACAGCCACACAAGATTCATAAACCAAAAATAAGCTGAAAAAGTCAGCAAAGTTGTGCATCCCATGAAAATTTGTATATACTAAAAAAGAAATGCAAAGAAAAGATCATTGTGAAAAACTAATGTAATAATAGTGTATTAATGAAAGCAGTATGTATATGTATAAATCCTATTAGCAACATTAAATGTAGAATTTTTTAAAAAGCAAATTGTCTTTATCATGTAAGTCTACATGTATATAATATATGCCTGTAATGTTTAAGTGTGATGAATATTTTTCCTGTTTTGTATTTGCAAAAAACTAATTAAATGTATGGAATTTTTTCAATGAAATTTCAGGGTATTTGAAAGATGAAATGTAACCCTTCACATATAATGCTTAGATTAATCATTAGCAATCCCTGGAATTGTTCATGGAAAAGAACATTAATCATTTGAAAAAATGTAATGTGAATTAAGTCAGTAATGTATCATCACAAATGCAATGTATCCCTAATTAGTCAGATAATGTATATTAACAATTGTGAATGCAAAATGACCATATAAATAAGTGAGTCACTATAGCAAATATATGAATCCTTCTAAAGTGTGTAAACTAATTTAGCCCCCATTTAAATAACTAAGTCATAGCAGGTACATGAATGACTGTAGAACAAACAATAGTAAGCATGCAAACTAAAATAGCATGTGATACACCACCCATAATTAGTCAGGTATATTAACAATGTGTTATAAGCATGTAATGAAATTGACCATATAAATGAGTCAATATAGCAGATATGTGTCTATGAATCATTGTAAAATTGGCCCTCATAAACATTAAAAATGATTCAGTATTTACGTTGCAGCTAGATGGCGTTGCAAACCCCTTTTCAATATCAATTAATATGCAATTACATCATGTTGTGGGGCCTCACGTATTATAACAACTCTTTTCATTCAATTTGCTAAAATAGAATAATGTAGAATCTGCAACCAAGCCCATTACAAGTAAATTAAATCTTTTAATTTAATTCTTAATCCATTTGGCAGGAAGGGGTCTAACTGATCTAATCACTACAGGGATTTGTTGCATTCTGATAATTTAAATTACTCGGTTAAATAACATCTAATATTTAGGTGAAGTCTCCATAAAGTGATTTCTGTTGGTGGGCATTTGCCTGGCGCGGTTCTCCATGTCAGCAAGTAATCCAGTTCAACATCTGACTTGTTTTGCCAGCACTCAGCTCAGAGAATAATTATTATGTGTACCCTAGTTTACAGGAGTGCAGATAATAGACATGACACAATTCGACTTAACTCACTTGTGGTTTTGTATTGATGCACAGATTAACTAATTGTGTTTTGCAACCTGACATTTCACTAGCTGCTTATTACATGGAGTAATCAAAGATAATATTAGAACTAAGCTACCATTACCAAAAAAACTATTGGCAGAACAATGTATATAATATATAACTAAATAAATTGCCACCTCCTAGCCTACACATAATATTAACTAGATTAACCACAGTCGCGTTATTGGTCACTTTATAGTCAACAATTTGGATCTAAAAACATTAAGATAAATCCTATGTTTGGCAACTAGCTGCTTCTGAATTTATTATGAGGTACAAAAGATAGCTAGCTAAGCAGACTGTAGAAAAACCTTAATCATATACCTAACTTAAATGTATTTTGTAGTGAGGAGCATAGAACCTTGAATTATTTCTGTTGTAGAATCCTGGCCACTACTCAGCATGTACTGCTTAGCTAGACATTTAATCTAAATAATCAAACTGCAAAATTAGAAAATTGAAATAACTCTGAAGAATTTATTTCATCATAATAACACTGTGTTTTTTGTATTTATACTATAATCAAAAACAGGTATCTTCTGATTTAAAATTCAAATTCACATAGACTCGTCTGCATGGTTTTGCTAAAAGAAACAAGGAATGATTCATCCTCTGATTTTGGTCAAATTAATTTATTGACAAATACTTGCTTGTACATTAATTATATTTGATTATTAAATTTCAGTAGATTAGTTGCTAAGTTTAATTGTTATCATTTTTTTGATCTTAGTTTCGTTTTAGCAGCTTTTGTGATACAATAACACATTGTAGCATTGGCAGCTAGTTTCATAACTTAAATTGTTAATGCATATATTCAACAGGCAAAGGACCTTAATATTGTTTGCTTGACTAGCTTGGTTCTATATTTTAACCCAATTTGAATATATTTGTAAAGTTTATGTCATTATTGCTGATCATTTTTATACTGGATAAAATTACTATGATTGATAGAATCAATTCTTTAGAACAATCAAGACACATCGTTGCTACTTATTTGTAATTATTATTATCAGTGAGTAGTAATAAAATATAGGGGTGTGTATATATGGGTTTCTAATAATGATCAGTTTTTAATAACTTTTTACACTCTTCTATTGATTTTGATAAGAAAAAAGGTGTTTTTTAGAAATTTTGGATTTTATGGCGAGGGGTCCAAAAAGTATGGCCATACGCATATAAATAATTATTCAATTATACCCCTTATTAAACTATGCACCAATATGTTTTAGAACAATTTTTTTGCATTTTTTAGAAAACCTGCCTTTTCTGGACATCATAAGAATTCTTGCTTCTAGTTTTAATTACATTCTATTACTTAAGCAAAATATAAAACCTGTCAAATACCCTAACAAAGGATTTTTCTTTAAGAAATTACAAGTACTTTTAATAGCATAACAATAGCCACTACCCAATCTATATTCATTGTAAAATTGACCATAACTGTCATGGAGGATTGAATTGTAGCATCATCCACAATAATCAGAAATAAGCTGCAAATGTCACAGAAGAGACTAAGATTGAAAAGGAGTTGATTAAAAAATATTACAATCAATTAGTTGCTATGATTTCAGATTAATTTGTAAAATGCAACCAAGAATAAAATATGTGTCAATAAAAAGGTAATTGTATCTATCAATAAAAATACATTTGACAAAATGACGCTTACATTATTTTATCACTGCCATCTTGGCAGAAGTTTGAAATTTAAATCAACAGGTACTTCTTTTGAAATACTATAAATACATTGAAACTTACTGTAAGCATTTGATAAAGAATTTTATTCAGAATTCTTATTTTTCATCTTATTAACAGTTTGATTATTTAATACAATGTTGAGCTAATCGAGCGGTGTTTAGTAGTGGTCTGGATACATCACAGGGAACGATTCTAGGGTCCCTGTGCCAGACCATGAAAGTGCACTTAAGTTAGGTGTAGGGGTTTCTCTTGATTAGCTGACTAGCATTTCTCTACTACATGTATCAGATAACTAACTGTCAACAAATGGTTGGATAACCAATTCTTAGGAATTTTCTTAATATTGTTTTAGATCTAATTTGATGACCTATAAGCAACTGATGTAGTAATTACAAATGTAGGTTAGGAAGTTGTTTGAATAGAATTTATTTAACTAAGTCAATATGTTTCAGTAATGGCTACATGTAATATTGAATGAACAACTAGTAACAGTTTCAGGTTGCAAATGAATATAACACTTTTACACAATAGAGATTAAGTCTAGTTGTGCCATGTCTTGAGTAAGCACTGAGCTAATGTAGGATACACATAAGTTATCTTGATTGAGCTGAGAAGTGGCACTCAAGCAACAGATGGAGTGGTGAAATTGGATGTGGAGATCTGCTTTGGGCAGATGCCCACTAGAAGATTGCTACAGAGGTTACCACATGGCTTTGGCACCTAAAAAGTGAATAGTTAATTAAGGTTACATAACATAATAGAAGAAACTAGTCAAGCAGTAACAACAAGTAAGTCCTTACCTGCAATAACACAGCTAATTTTACAAGGTAACAGTAGACAAACAGTGATAAAGCCTGGTAGAGGATATTACAAGATGATTAAATATTGTTAAGCAAATTAAATGATGAATTGTGCTAACTAAAAAGAAAATACAATATTGTAAAAATACATGCTTGTTGCTTAACCAATTTGATGATAAAGTGACTAATAACAAGACCCTTTATTATATTCTAACTATTACATGTAGGATAGGAAGCTGCTACTTGCTTAATTAATTATCTAGAAGCCAATATTCTTCAGGAATGGCTATTCATGCATTATTTAATTAATCAACTAGTAACAAGCCCAGTTGCAGTACATTAGTGCACTTTACACAATGAGTTTAAGTCAAATTGTGTCTTGTGCTTAGTAAACACTGTGCCAGGCTAGGATACACAGAAGTCATGCAATTGAGATGAATGCTGGAGACACTTCAATTGAAGCAGACTGCTGTAGTAGTTATTGATTTGGGAGAGCAGCATTTGGGCAGATGCCCAGCAGTTGGAGATACTGTGAGGCTACTTCACCTAAATAGTAATGGTTAAATATATATTAATAGTATTTAATGGAAATGATTAACAAGAAAGCAAGGCGGTAAATAACATTAGATCTCTACCTGCTAAATCACCTGTTAATCAAATTGATAGATTTGAGTAAGTGGATGTCAAGGCTGGTAGGAGATGCTACATGAAAACAGTGCTATTTATATTTTAGTTTGAATTTCTGCTAATTTTGAAATGTGTTAAAATTGAAGCAGAAACTGATTTTGTACCTGCCACATATTTGCCTACATTTTGATGGTATACTATTGTTTATAAATACCAGTTAGTTTTGTATATACATGTATATCTGAGTTTTGTTCACTTTATTTCTTTTTTGATTTATTCTCAGTAAATTCATTTTACTTTTATTTCCTCATATTTTGTTTTTTATTAAATTTTGTTTTTCTAATTTTCAACTGTGTAGTTAAGGGGCACCCAGATGGTAGATGAGTTGACTGGTATATCCTTTAACTTGGATTAGGTATATGGCTAGGGTGCTCATACTTCTTTTCATTCATTGTTAAAATTGTNCCCAAAAGTCCAAAATGCCAATTCAAGGGCAGTGCAACACATCGAGTTCCAGGGGAAGGTGTAAGTGGGGGAAGAACCATAAGCATACAAAAGCATGCAAAAGACATATCTACAGACAGTTAATTGAGGACAATGACCTACAGGCGGTAGAGTTAGAACAACTCATAGACAAACTGAGATTGCTATGCTTAACAGAAGAAGAGAATAGGAATGACATGCAAACTAGAAAAGACAGTGATCTACAGGCACCACATAGGCCGATCTTAAAGGAAGTAGCATTTGAAGAATCAGATGAAGATTCTGACATTGAAAAACAAAAAATAATAAACGAAATCAAGAAAGCAGTGACAACACAACTGCAGGAGGAGGACATACGAACCAACCATAGAAAACCGAAATATGAGAATTTGATTCTACCACAATTAACAGCCAACGATACAATCCCATGCAAAGCAACACTACCCAAATTTAATGGGAAAGTAGATGGTTATAATCCCACATTCGCCGAGTGGCTTCAAATGTTCGAATTAACAATGGCGGAAAGGAAAGTGAGCCAACAAGCAGCAGCAGCAAGACTCCCACTATACCTAACCAGAGCAGCATCTCAACACTATTTGTTATTGGATGCAGAAACAAAAAGGGACTATCAACTACTAATAGGAGACTTCATTAACTACTACGAAAATGAAAGTTTCAAGAACCAGTACCAAATCATCTTGAACACAACAAAAATGAGAAAAACTGACGACATCCAAAACTACATGCAACAAGTTGAGCAGCTCTTGATGCTTAGTTCTAGGGGAAACACCTATTCGAAATACAACTTATTCTTGCATATCTGCAAAGGTATGCCAGAAAGCATCAAAACACAATTTGAAATTAAATGCAACATTGACGACAAACTAGAAAGAATGATCAGGAAGGCTGTTGATATACAAGCCACTATTGAGAACAATGCTCGGATATATGAGAAAACCGCATGGTACAGAGATGCACCAACATGGGAAAGCAACTTCAAGTCGCACAACCCCAATAAAAACTACTCCAAAGCGAAACAAGAGAAAATAATAAAAGTAAAGGGAAAGAATGGCAAAATGAGGGAAGTAAAAGAAAAGGATGTTAAATGCTATGGTTGCAGACAGAAAGGACACAAAAAACCAGACTGCCCAAAGCAGATAAACGTCATTGGTGACGAAGAAGCGTACTATGATGAAGAGGACGTACTACAAACAGAAGACAAAATGGACGAAGCAATGCCAACCAATGAGGAGTCGGAAAACTAAGTAGAGTGCTGACTCATAACAACTGTGCAGTGATAATGATCCTAATGAACCTCAACATGATGAATATGATATCAATAACCATTAACAGAGTGATGACAAAAGCAACAATTGATACCAGAGCAGCAACATCTATAATTACTGATGAATGCTCTATGAAATTGGGATTCCAACAAGAAGATATGAAGAATTGTAACAAGAGATTAATTAACATGTCAGGGGGATTATATTGACATGAAGGGAATGATAAACATTGCACAAATGAGAATTGCAAACACAACATTCAAACAACCTCTAGTAGTAGTGGACACACATAACAGTTCATTACCATATGAAGTCATATTAGGAAATGATTTTCTGACAAAAAATGGTTGTGT
>CABFPE010000615.1:433871-462122 GCA_900660155.1 Hofstenia miamia | reverse complement strand
GGGGGAGACACAGAAAAGGAAATACCACATGTCTTGGTAGCGCTAAAATCAAGATGGTTGACNTATATTATAGACTTAGGTGACCTATAATAGACTGATAAAGAGACTGAGCATGTATTGTTATTTAAATGTAGGATAGGGAGCTGCAAGTTATTATGTAACTTATTTAAATTAAATTAATTGAAGCCAATAGTTTTCAGTAATGACTGAAGTAATAATTATTAAGCAGCTACTGACATTGCAAGTTTGTGAAGTAACATAAATATACATTACAAATTGAGTTTAAGTCAGTTACAAACAGCATTGAGAGCTGCACTGAGTTAAGATAGGGAACACATAAGAACATCATTGAGCTGAGACTTGGAGCTAATTGATTTGAGATGAAAGTACATGTGGATTGATTCAGAGATCAGAGTCAGCTAGAGGCCATAGCCAGATCAAGGAACAGACCTGTCATTGAGGTATACCTAAACAGTATTGAGTTACTCTAGTTAAGTAAAGGTTAATGAAACATATCTAATATCAGAGTAAAGAGTTAACATAAGTACATCCCTACCTGTGTATAACAAGGAACCTAGATTTAAAAGAATGATTTAATCTCTGTTAACACCTGGTAGTGGATGCTAAATGGCGACCATGACAGTTTAAGAACAAGAAGAAAAGAAGAATCAGATCACTATCCAAACTCAGAACTTGGAATCAACAAGTAATTAGAGCAACCAAAGTAACAGAACACATGCAGGAAAGCAGATACAGCACACAGTCAGCTACAAGATACAACTACAACTATATCTAATTTAAAGCAGGTGCAAAGACAAAGAGTCACACCAATTTGCCAGCCACTACTATTTGTACTTAAAGATGACAAACACATGAGGAAAAAAAGGTAGCACAATGAGAGGCTCAAATAAAACAACCCCTATCCCAAGGAGAGTGCACTCAGAGAGTGTATCCCCCATAGAATTGGAAACATTACACATGTCCCCAGAAATGGAATCCAATGAAGTTCTGAACATCCTACAACAAGTGAATGAAACAGAGACAATACTGAGATCTGAGATACAACAACTGGTAGAAAGGATGTTGACATTGGAACAAGAAAATGAGAATGCACTAAGTGAACTGAAAATTAAAATGGACAATTGCCTGGATAACCAAAGCAAAAGTTTCCAAAGAGACATTAAGGTGTTAATGAACCAGTTAGCACAGTTGAACAAAGCTTTCCAGGAACAAAATCAGAAATGGGAAAAAATATGTCAACAATTGGAGGACACAAACAGGCAATTTATCCTAGATAACAACATTCAAGCCTAAGAAATAGAGCAACTTAAAGACAAACTCAGATTGACAGAACTGGACAGAGATGAGAATCACAAAAATCAGAAATGAGAAATAGAAGATCTGAGACATAAATTAAAAAGGTTATGCAAAAATGAAGAAGAAAACCTGAAGACAACAACAATGCATGAAAGGATAATTGAACAGAGGGAAGAAAGGAGCTTACAAGCATTACCCACAAACTTTAAAAAACATTTCAGAGAAATGGAGGAAGAAGAGAAAAGAAAGATCATCAATGAAATAACAAGAGCAGTGACAAATCAACTCACAACTAGTGAACAAATGAATAGACAAAGGAAAACCATCTATGAAAATTTGATGCTTCCAGAAAATAGTCACAATGACATAATAGCATGCAAGGCAACTCTGCCAAAGTTCAATGGAAAGGTGGACAGTTATAATCCGACAATTCTAGAATGGCTACAAATGTTTGAGATCACAATTGCTGAGAGGAAAGTAAACCAAAGGGCAGCAGCTGCAAGGTTTCCACTATATCTAACAGGGGCAGCATCTCAACATTACTTGCTTTTGGACACAGATATGAAATGAGACTATAAATTGCTAATCAGAGATTTCATAGATTACTATGAAAATGAGAGTTTCAAAAATCAATATTTAATCATAGTAAGTTCAACAAAGATGTGAAAGATGGATGACATCAGAAACTACATCCAACAAGTAGAATGACTACTGACACTTAGCTCAAGGGGAAATAGATATTCAAGGTATGATCTTTTCTCCCACATTTGTAAAGGCATGTCTGAGAACATTCATACGCAATTTGAAATCAAGTGTGATGTAGATGACAAGCTGGAGAAGATGATCAGGAAAGCTATAGACATACAGGCAACAATAGAGAATAATGCCTGCATATATGAGAAAGCAATATGGAACAAAAAGAAACCAGCAGAATGGCAAAATTGCTACAAACCACAAACAGGAAACACCAAAGTGTATAAGGAAAAGAAGGCAGAGAAATTCATCAACATAAAAAACAAGGATGGGAAATGAAAGAAAGTGAGAGAAAGAGATGTAAAGTGCTATGCTTGTGGACAAAAGGGCACAGAAAAGATGAATGTAGAAAGTAAATCAACATGATTGGGGAGAAAGAAGCTTATTATGATGATGAAGACATAATCAAATCTGAATCAGACTTGGTAGAGGATCCCCAAACAGAGGAAGAATCAGAAAACTAGTCAGAGTGCCAACTCTAAAAAAACTGAGTGCCCATAATCATTATGACGAACCTGGACAATATCAATACTATAACAATAATGATAAACAGAACAATAACAAAGGCAATTATTGATATGGGAGCAGCAACATTGATAATAACAGACAAGTGTGCGACAAAACTGGGATTCAAATGAGAAGACTTAGAATGCTTGAGCAAAAGATTAATCAATGCATCCAGAGAGTACATAGACACAAAAGGCAAGCTCAAGGCAGTTCAAATCAAAATTGCAAATACAACCTTTGAGCAAACACTAGTAGTAATAGACACTCATAACAATTTACTGCCTTATGAGGTGATACTAAGAGACGATTTCCTGACAAAGAATGGATGTGTAATAAACTATACTGATAGGATGATCAAAGTAAGAGAAGAGGAAATTGAAATCAAAGAGCAAGAAGGAAAGCTATCAACAATAATATTCAAACTGGAGGAAGATATTAAACTGCAGCTGTATCAATGGAGAATGCATGGAGTTAAAACAGAAGAGCCAATAACAGCAGATATAATGATCTATGACAACAAAGGGATAAATTCAAAAAGAGTATCAATGCTGTCAAGTGTGTGTGTGATAAGTAAGGGAAAAGGGAAAGTGCCAATACTGAATGCAACAAATCACAATATCAATGTGAAGAAAACAAATGTACAGATATTCAGACAATATGTCAAATCTAGCATCAAAGCTATCTGGAGAGCAATGGAAGACATTGATGAGCAGAGTAGTTTGTATGGTCGACTCAAGGACTTACAAACAAAAACAGGAGGTACTCCCCACCACTGACTTGAGGGCAGAGGGACGAAAGCAGAAAAAGAAGATCAGTACAAGATACCCAAACTGTTGGAGGAAGAATACCAACATTTGAGCAAAACAAAATTACAACAACTTCAAAAGGTGCTAGAGAGACACAAACAGATATTCAATTATGGAGAAATGAGTGTGGGACAAGTGATAGGCAAAACACACAGGATCATTACAACAACAAACAAGCCTATAAAGTTGCCAGCAAGGCAAGTACCAGAGCAAATGAAGGACGAATATAACAGGATACTCAATGAATTAATTGACAACAAAATAATACAAATCATTTATGTTGATCCGCATCATTGTAACAATTTCTACTCTCTTCATGACATCATAGTAGCAGTACTTGCTTTCCCAGATGTCTGTCCATATGATATCATTTACTCTGAAGAATAGCATTATTGCTCTTGGATTCCATTCTTCTATTTCTTTTCTAAGATCCTGCAGCTGTATGTTAATAGGTCTCCCTTGTGTGTATAGTTGATCTGGCATTATTGTGCCTTCAATGTAGACCCTCTCTCTTAGCATTATCTCCTTAAATCTTTTGTAGTCATCTCATTCTACCATAGCTTTTGCTTTTCTTTCTGTGTTCACATATGACTTGTATTCTATAGGAATGTTTTAGCCACTTTACCCTCTTTCAGTAATCTCCATTGTGGGAGGACCATTGGTATCGCAATAGTTTCTGGCAGTGTGCAGATTAGAATCTTCATTTCTATTTGCCTCTCAATGTGTGGGTATGGGCCTTCCGTAGTTGGTGCTTCTGTGATAGTGTTCCAAAATGCTTGTGTTAATCCCCTTTGGCTTAATTTTAATTGTATTTCTTCTTTGATGTCTATTCTTGCTGTTATGCATTCAACATCTATAGCTAGTTGATTGTATGCTTTCAGTAGTTCTTCCAATTCTGTTTGTGTAAATGCTTCCATAAACATGAGCTTCATTGTTGCCACAGTTTGTTGTTCTCTGATGTTTTGGAAGTTTCTTTCTTTGATATCTCTAGCTTCCCTGGTGACTTTGATCTCAACTACGAACCTTTCATCATCAGTATCAATCCATTCTATTGTTCTTGCTGGGCTGATTTCTCCCCATTGCTCTATATTTATTTTGTCAATTGTCTGCTGTGTTTTAGGAGATAATAGTAATTTTGAGGATGTTAACAATTGTTCTTCTTCTATCATCTCTGCTTGGGATTTTGTAACCATTTCACAGACCTCCACTGGTTCCATTATGCCCCCTTGTTTCATCATTTCCACGCTTCATATGATTTTTGTGAATGTGCACCACAGACGACATAGAGTGAGAAGGCGTCCTAGTAGTCCCCAAGACTGATTCAAGGCCAGGGAGACCAACAGACAAGAACCCTCTTCCACCAGGGATCTGCACCACCGATTCAAGGGTATGCAGAAAACTGGTGTGCAGCACAACTTTCCCTCCCAAAGTCCATGACGCCAATACAAGGGTGGTGAGACACAAGGAGTTGCAGGGGAAGGTGTAAGTTGTGGAAGAACCATGGAGATACGGAAGTGATTTAAGGCTGATGTTATCCCAATCAGAACCACAACTGGTCAAGTGCTGATAGAAGTAACTGTGAGCTGATTCAAGGGCAAATCAGTAGAAACTATTAGCACAGATTCACAGCCTTTGGACTGTGAACTGAGCACCAGCAAACTACAATTATGGATGACTCAGCTACACACCTCCTCAGAAACTACTTTGGAGAGAACTGTACAATCAAAAGAAAGAAAAGCAGATGTTGAAAATCAATGGAGAAACCCTACATCCTTACTTTATGGGAACATCAAAGATGTGTTACAATGCATTTGCAAAGCAAAGGAAGTTCAATGAACTAAATATATTCAAATAAGCCAAGATGTTTTTCAGTAATGGCTACATGTAATATTAAATGAACAACTAGTAACAAGTCAGGTTGCAAATAGATATAAAACTTTCACAAATAGAGTTTAAGTTGAGTTGTGTCGTGCCTTGAGTATGCACTGAGCTAACATAAGGTACACATAAGCTATTGGGTTGGTGCATAAGTTCATAGCATTTTCAAAAACATCGAATTTGAGAATAGTAGTATATAATAATTGTACTGAAAAAGTGTTATTTCTTACTTTGATTTTATTGCAATTATACAACAAGCATGATTATGACACTTTTAAACACTTATCCAAAGGTTTAAGTCTTTAATCAATGATGTAATCGCCGCCGCGATCGATCACTTCACTCCAACGCTCTGGCAATTTTCTTATTCCACTTTTGAAAAAGTTTGGTGATTTCGAGGCGAAGAATTGCTCGATCCAATTTTCAAGAGCTGTGTTGTCGGCGAAGGAGGTCCCACGAAGATTGTTTGAGAGCGATCGAAAGAGGTGGAAGTCTGAGGGAGCGAGGTCGGGAGAGTAGGGGGGATGTGGAAGAACCTCCCATCCAAGCTCCTCAATGACTCGTTTTGTCGCTCGTGCGACATGTGGTCTGGCATTGTCNCTGGATGTGGAGATCCACTTCAGGCAGATGCCCAGTAAAAGATCACAACAGACATCACTGCATGGCTTCATCACCTAAATAGTGAACAGTTAATTCCAGTTATGTAAATTATCAGAAGTAACAGTCAAGCAGTATGTAATCAGTAAATCCTTACCCACAATAACACAGCTAACATTACAGTATGCATTGAAAGGGGGAGATAACTTGATTTGAAAAGAATTATAAAGTTCTCCATTTGAAAGTGCAAATTTTCAATGGATTCAGGCATGCTTTCTTCATTTATCATCCTCTACCAGGCATCATTACAGTTTATCCTTTGTTACTGTATAACTTTAGTAATAGTTTTGCAGGTAGGGATTTACTAAACTAGATACTGCTTTAGATTTTGTCTCTGTTAGCATGATGTAGCTAGATTTAGCTGTTCACTATTTAGGTGATGAGGCCATGCAGCAATTTCTCCAACAATCAATAATGGAAGTGATTTCACCCCCTTGTTTTTCCAAAAGTATTATTATTGACCAATACTAATCTCTTATTTCTGACACATATTGTTTCTTGGTTGCATAATACAAATGAATCTAAATTAATCTAATTGATCTAAATACAATATTTCTAATCATCATCACTTCAATCTTATTCTCATCTTAGTTTGATGTTTGCAGCTTTTAGATTTGTTTGGATGATGCTACATTCATACTCTTCTCTGAGCACCATCACTAGGCATATTCCTTTTACTTTGGCTATTCTATATGTGATTTTGATTTGATCCATAATATGATCATTGTGGATCTCATGCACTTGCAGAAAGTAAATAACTAGGAGGCTGTTGAACTCAATATTCACACATTCAAAGCTATTGATGGTTTTGCCATTGTTGAGGAATTGACAGAGTTTATAAATGTTAAGGTCTTCATCAAAGGATATATGAACTGTACTATGCCAATATATGCAACTGACTCTCTCAAGCATTTTCAAATCATAGCAAATTATGGTGTTAACTTTTGGGCAGCATTCTGCGTCTATTACAAATGGGATTATGTTGACCAAGCAATTAAGTGTTTTGCCATTGTACATCCCTTGCAACTGATTTTTGGTTTCTTCAGATATGTTGTCATGTACAAAGTTGGTTGCTTGTTAAGTGGCAATATAGTATGGTTATAGAGTTTCTTCTCCAACCTTTGACATTGTCTTCTTCCTTTCTTCTGTCTTCTTGGATCTGATTGTGGAAGTGGCTGCTGATAAGCTCCTTGAGCTTGAAGGAGCTATTGAGTCACTTAAATGGGGTTTATTTACAATTTGTATTTCTCTAAAGGGTAAATGAGTTTTACAGTTTTTATCATTATCATGTGCCAGCTCCTCACACATGTGGAGATACATTTCTTCCCATGTAGGGGCAAGATGTTGAGATGTCATGGCTGTCTCCTCTCTGAGTCGTGGAGCTATGTTTTGCCACACATAATCAGATTCTCCTCAGAACCTTCTTTTTCTATCATGTGCCTCAACAAGTGGAGACATGTGTCTCTCTCACCTAGAAGAGGCTTCTTGATCATGTCTGCTACTTTCCATCCTCCTTCTCACTCAGTGGTGGGATGGTGGAGCTGGTGACTCATGTTTTCTGCTGTGGGGATACATTCCTAAATAGAGTTATGAGGTTTAAATCCCAAATGTTGGGATCATAAGTGTTATTATATCTTGCCCTCCTTTGAGGGAGTACATGTGTTGACTCTGAGTCATCAATATTAATATTAGCATTATTAAATTCAATGTTAGAGAAGTCATCCTCTGAGAAATCTGTTAAGTTCTCATATACCTCATAAGTATCAATTCCATTATCAATGAGTGTAAACTTGCTATTGTTGTCTATAATGACATTCTCTATGTCCTTAATAGCTCTTTTGAGTTGCTATAAATGTACTGTTTTGCCATTTTTTAGTGTGTACGTGTTGTGGTCAAACAGTTTTTCTATTATAAATGGGCCTTGCCAATCATTAGCTAGTTTTTGCACTTGATTCTGATCCATTACTACATGAGGCAAATAAGCAAAAACTTTGTCACCCCATTTATAGGTTTTCCATACAATTATTGTTGAAAGTCTTTTTCTGCCATATACTAGATTGGTTAGTGTTGTGACAGATAGTTAAATGAACTTGTTGCAGATCTCACATTAACCTATCAACATAAAGTTTGGTACTTTTATCAGTGTATTTGGGGAACACCATGGTGAGAGATATTGTAGCTTCACGTCCAAACCATGCTTTGAAGGGGCTAACCCCCTGTAATAGAGTGTACTGATGTGTTGTAAAAATATTCTATACACTCAATGAAGTGCCTCCACTCCTTTCCCACAGCCAGTGATAGTGCCACTTTTATTAACATTATGAGAGTTTGATTCAGCCTCTCAACTAGTTCATTGGCTTGGTGATGGTAGGCTGTGGTGAGTTCATGGATGACCTCTAACTCTTTCATCAGGGCTTGAATGAGATTGCTTTCAAATTTAGGACTGTGATCAGAGACTAATTTGCACATGGGTCTGTATTTCAATATCCATTTGTTTACAATCTTGTCTGCTGTAGTACTGCAGAGGGGGATTATGTGGGCATATTTTGTGAAATGGTCCACCATGATGAGAAGATATTGAAAGCCATCATCATCCCTTGACATTTGTTCCAAGTCCATGTGTACTAATTCATTAGGGCCTTCCACTGAACAGGATTCGAGCTCAGCCCTTTGCTGGGGGAAGTGACTATTGTTGTGTAAGTGGCACTTTTCACATTTATCAATTACATCTACCACAGCTGCTTGTATGCCAATTGTTATATATTGAGAATTGAAGGTCGTTTCAGTTTGGAGTATCCCAAAGTGTCCCCTCTTATGCACTCTGCAGACTAGGTCCCTCCTGAAATATTATGGGATTGCAAGGCAGTTATTTTGGCCTTTAACATATCCATTGTTGTTAGTTTGCCAATTATAATGCTTGAAATATTGGTTAACCTACAGCAAAGTAGGGAAGTAAGGATTGTTTATTCTTTTCAGGATATCTGATAAGATCTGGTTGTGATGCTGATGATGTATTATTTCTTCTTCGGAAATTTCCTCTCTTATCATTATGGGCAAGATAGGCTTACCATGGTGATCTGCATTGATCTCAGGTATTAATTCATACTTGTTGTGAGGAATAAATGCAAATGGAATTTTTTCTCTAGATGTCTTTTTTAAATCTCTTTCATAACTGGGCAATGCTGTCTAGTAATCTGCATTCAGGTGAAGTCAACCCAAGTGGTGCATGATTGAGAAAGAGAAATTGTTCAAATATTCAATCCATGAGCCACTATATTAGATTTGTCACAGCTAAACTTCTTTAACCATGCCAATGCACTGTTGTCAGTGTGCATGATAAATTTGCATCCTAATATAAAGTAGCAGAATTTCCTTAAAGATTCTACTAATTCCAGCATCTCACATTTGGTAGCTCCATAATTCTTTTCTGTTGCTCAAAGTTTTCTGCTAAAGTATTGGCCAGGGCTCTTGATTCCGTTAATTTCTTGACACAGAACACCACTAATTGCCACTGCACTGGTGTCACAGTCCACTATGAAATCTTTATTGTAATTGGGAGTATTTAGTGATGGGATCTTCTTTAGTTCAACTTTGATCTTCTCAAGTGCATCTTGTTTGTTCCAGGTCCACTTGAAATCAGTTGATTTTTTAAGTAGATTTGAGATGGTCTTTATTTTTTCTGCTAGATCTGTAAGGAATAGCCCCTAGTAGTTCAGAAATCCCATCAGTCTTTTCACGTCCCTTTGACTTCGTGGTGTCTCAATTTTGTCTAAAAAATCCTTTGCATTGATCTTTATCAAAATTTTTCCAGACCCAATAACTCTTCCCAGAAAGGTTACCTTCATCTGTGCAAGGAACATTTATTTCTGTTGACCCTTAAGCCGGCCCTTTGCAGCAGTTCTAACATGTGAGTGAGTTTGTCCAAATGCTCCTCAAAAGTATGGCTGGCTACTAGGATGTCGTCAATGTATGCTGATATTCCTGGCTCAAGCATGTTGGATTTGTCCTTCAACAATTTTGTTACATACTGCTGGAAGGTAGCTGGGGTGCTCCATGATCCAAAAGCCATGTACTTCCATTCATACAAGCCATATAAGGTAATGAAAGCAGTTTTCAGAATGTGTTGATTACAATGAGATCCACTTCAAAGGGCTTGGTGTGGATGTGAAGTAAGGTATCCCACAGTTTCCCTTTCAACAAAATATGATTTCCAGAAGGATTGATCAGTTTAACTAGTGATTGGTCCAATGAATCTTGTTTGAACCTCAGTTCCTTGCAGCATTCATCACAAATGATAGAGGCATCAGCTCCAGTATTGATTGTAGCATTAATAATATTTCCATGTATTTCCACAGGGATCAGATTCTTGCATATCAAATTAGTGATGACCAAAATGTCCTGTGTGTGGTTTGAGGGAGTTGGCACTCCATTTAATTTAAAGTCTGCAAAGAGACCAACTCATTATCAGTTAATTCAACTAAATTTTCCATGTGAGGTGAGTCGGGTTCTTCCACAATGAATCCCTCCCCATCAGTGATTAATTGTATCTTCAGGTGACAGTTTGATTTCAGATGTCCCTTATCTCTGCATCTAAAACAGTGAACAGCAGCCATATCCAATTCCTTCTTGAAGAGTGTTTTCTTAGCCTTGCTTTACTCAATTTTTTTCCCAAATCCAGCCAGATCAGTGACATCTTTGTCTATATGATTGGAATTATGCATCATATACACCACACTAATCGCCTTCCAGATAATCTCATGTAAGTTTTCTTCTGGATCACTTTTCACTTCCAATTGGTTTCAGATAGAAGGGGGAAACCCTAGACAGATATATGAAAAGAGATTGTGGCAAGAGTACTCAGTTGACAAACTACTTA
Source organism: Hofstenia miamia (assembly GCA_900660155.1). Taxonomy (NCBI): domain Eukaryota; kingdom Metazoa; phylum Xenacoelomorpha; order Acoela; family Hofsteniidae; genus Hofstenia; species Hofstenia miamia. The sequence goes on along the minus strand of CABFPE010000615.1, from coordinate 451,328 downwards.
ATTGGCCCAGTCATTCCACTTGAGTTATGTAATTTCAAATATCATCACCTCTTTTGAATTACATATCACACAGTAAAGTCTTGTATTGATGTTTGAAATGTGGAGCTTGATAATGATCTTCAAAGAAACCCACTAACAATTGATAATTGGTTTTGATGTTACAGTCAAGCATCATGTACTGGTTATAGGCTAAACCACTTAGATACAAGGGAAATTGAGACACCACAGACTCTTGGGAGCTCTTGTACTGCTTCATGGTGAGTTCAAACAAGAAGAACCACTTGTTGAATGACTGACACACAGCATCAATCTGACCAGTAAATTTAGGAAGTACAGAATGTTTACTGAAGACTTGTAATTGCCCACTCAACTCAGTTGGGAGAATAGAATTTCTGTATCATGGGCAACTGCTTGTATTACCAGCATCCACCTGGACAGGGCTTATATCACTGACATGTTTCTTCATGGTGGGTACAACAGTCATGTTAACAGGATCAGAGACAGAAGAAATGTAACAAGTTTGAGGGGTAGCTACAGTAGCCAGGGTAGACACATGCATTAGAACAGACTGCATAAATTTCAGATGACAATTATTGGAGGGTGTGCATAAAGTGTTGGAATTCAGAGGTTTTGTTGTCACATCTTCCTCAGGTAAAGAAGGCGCATTTCTAGAATGATTCACAGTTCCTTCTTGGACCATTTGTGCAACCTTACTAATGATTCTCTTGGCCATATCTTCTAAAGCTTCATCTAGTACAACATGGGTAACATAATCATCAGCCTGACGTTTGGGTGACTTAACCTCATCTTGACTGGTAATGGCATTTTTCAATTCCTGTATCTGAAGCCCTAGGGCAAATGTGGATTCCAACATCTGCCTTTCCATTCTCAGATAGGCAATGTGTTGAGTATTGAGTTCTGCTTGAAGGGACTCAATGTGGCATTCACTTTCCATCTGCATTGACACTTGCTGGGACAAAGCATCTTTCAAATGTTTGATTTCTATTTGCTGAGCATTGAAACGTGAGTTAGGTTGCCTGGCACCACTATAAGGGTGCACAGGAATCAGCAGAGCATTATGTGTATTCAAAATTCAGCAGAAATTTTGGTGATGACCTGGGCTAGCATTGCTGGAATTACTGTAAGGAACAGTTGAGGCACTCTGATCAATCCTCTGTGCAACTTGCATAGGTGAATTAGGCAGAGATAGATCAAGTAAGAATCCAATGGTACAAGGGGTAACATCCAGGTTACCACTGCTTGTACAGGAGATGCTCTAAGATGGAGGTGTGCCAAAATGAGGAGAATAAATAACTGTATGACTATAATCCATAAGAAAATATGAACAAAACAATAATTTCAGAGTAACTATAGTTTGACAGTTGGGAGCACTTCACCAACTACTGATGAAAACAAGTAGATCATGGAGACCATGAATAAACAACCCAAAAAGGGAAATACAGCAGCATTAGGTAGTAAATCCAACAAGGTAGAACTAGAACTGATAAGAGTAACAACAACCAAACCAAGTTAAGAACATCACTTGACCATTGACAGGAGAACCACAGTTGTTTGAGATCATGCCAGGAGTACTGTCACAGTTGCCATGTAGAATCACAGGCTGTAAGAGTAATTACACTAGAAAACTAATTAACTCTGCAGAAGGTTTTAATTAGCAGCCATACAAAGACAGCCCTGATTCCAGTAGAATAAGAACTTATAAATTAACATTGGTAATTCATCCAAGTAGTTAGTTACTTTAGGTAAAACCCAAGATGACCATTCATATGGCTTCCAGCCAAAGCAACGTCTTCAGAAAAAGTGAAGTGCTTTACTTGAGTGAATGATGCTACCCTATTTGTCTCACTTTTTAATTTCTATCTCATGCTGCAAATAAATATCTCATTTTCATTGTTATCTTTCAGCTCACTAAGTAATAGCCTGTAATTGCCAGGCATTAGTGCTAACCAACAGTATAGTATCATCACAGTGTCATAAATTATAGGTGCATGTATGTGTTGAACATTGAATGAGAGGTTTATTATTACCCTATGCATAACCATATACCTAACCTAAATGGTCCACAAGTTGGGCTTGATAATCTAAAAAGAGATCTCCAGGAGCTACATGTCACCCTGTACTTTGAGGAAGCACTCCCAAATTGTTGCCTGACTTAAGCAATTATTTTCATATCAAAAAGTAATTAAGATATATATGGATGAAAAACAGTAGTTGAAGCTAGATAAACTTTATTGAACTTTGTCTACATGTTTTCTCCATTTTACAAAAATGAGATCATTACCTGCCTTTGTTTACAATCAATCACTTAATGTAAGTTAATCATGTCAGCTATTTCTTTTCCCTTGCAAATTAAATTTGACCAATAACAATCAGCACCATCAAGGGGACATGAAACTAATATTCATAAACTAAGATTGAAATTACTAAAATTACATCATGTTAACATCATTACAAAATTAAAAATAAAGGCTCTATAAAATTTCACATTTCCCTAAGTGACTCTACAATAACACTAACTTGTGAATAATGAATGATAGCAAAGCTGGAACAAATAAAAATCCCTATCCTCACACCTAACCTATAAGCACATCAAGGAATCAACAACTACCAGCTACACTGCACTTTTGAAAGGCTATTGTGTGCCAGCCTTTTCAGACTTCCTTTAAATGTAGTTGGGGACCATCATCTGGATTACTCTAGTGCTTGACCATTTAGCTTTTCATTGAATTAATAAATAACCCTGATAAAATAAAGAAGTAAATCCAATGAATTTTGTTCATCACCAAATAAATAAATTGCACTATTTTTATACTTAATAATGGCAAACAATCAAACACTTGGCAAGTACCTGTTTAATTGATGTTGTTGACAATTTACTGATTTCCCTCTTTTTCTTTGTCTGTCATTTATGCACATCAGCATTAATTAGCATTTGTGTTTTGGTCTTTTCTTATTTGTTAAAAGTATTGCCAAGCAAATTAATATCAAAATACTGCTTATTAAAATTTTACAAATAATCTAATTAATTATAATCATGTCAGTACAATTAATTCTTATATTACTTGAGTCTTAGTTCTTTCCATTTCTTTCCTTAACTTGACCACACATGAGATTATGTTACACTTTCTATCAGCTGCTTGAGAGCATTATTCTCTGCTTCTTGAGCAATTAAACAACCAGTAGTTTGAATATTTTGAGTGTTATATTCATCAATTTGAGTAATGAGGTTTTAATTAGTTCCAGTAATTTACATCATTCATGATTTGTTTCTTTGATTTGTTTCTGGAGATTATCATTTCTTTCTTCAAGATTTTTGTATTCCACATATAAGTTGTGGTGTTCTGTTTCCATGTCATTAAAATTTTCCAACAGGTTTTGCTGTGACTCTTTCTTTGCAGATATCTCATTTTGGAGTGCCTTGTTTTCTTGTTGAATTTGATCAAAATGACAGTTGTTTATAATTTGGATCAGATCAATTTTTTCTTTAACTTGAGGTAACTCATTTGCTAGAGATGTTATTTTTGTAATGATTTCCTCCCTTGAAAGGGCATCATTTGAAAAATGTGGAGTTTCACAGGCTTTTTTAAGGGTTCATTCTGATTTTAGACTTCTAGTGTTTGTTATTTTTATTTCTGAAGTTAAGGGAAGCTTAGCAAGCAGTGATTAACATTTGGTTTTGCTGGTTTGGGTTGCATTCATATAGAAAAAATTTTCTGGATAACAATGACACTGAAAGTTCAATTTCTTCTCTCATAGCTTTCAGCATCTTTCTGTTGGTTATTTTTCAAGTTTCCACTGACAGTAGTATAGTTAATTATGAAATGATACTTGTATTCAGAGTCCCATGGTGGTTGCCATGTGGCATTAGAATAATGACCAGTAAGCAGTCCTTATTATTATCATTTGAAGGGTTCATGTTGATGCATGGATTTACTGAGGCTACTGTTTTATTACTAACTCTTTATGCTAATATACCCTTCCTTGTCAAAGTAAAAGTAAACAGGAGATCATGAAAATGGAAGAGTAGGCATACTCAGCCAATCCAAAACAGATAACCTTGTGAAATTATCATATAAAACTAGAGCCCTTTCAATGAGAAAGGAAAAAAAACCTTAATACTGATAGGTGCAGTGAGTAAAAACTATGTGCTAAGTAAAAACTTACACTCTGTTTGTTTCTCATCTTGTGCAATTTAGGTGATAGTGTAGAGTCACTCAGGGCCTCTTTTTATTTCTACTTTATTTTGTTAATGAATTGTTAATTTGTTATTATTTCAAACCTAAGTTTCAAACTTAGTGATTGTACCCTCAGAGCTTTAGAATTACAAGTAATTGCTTAGTTAATTTGCAAGGAAACTAACTTTTGTAAAAATGGTAAATATTTACCTACTTTTGTATAAATAGGGAATACAATTGTAAGCAAATGTCAAATACATTTCATTCTCACTGGATACCATTTGCTTTTCTATTATATTATATCTTACTAACCATTTTAGCTGTGGTATGAATTTTATAATAATGAAATTGTAAGATCCAGGGATAATGTGGGAGGAGCTCCACTGTGCCTGGGGCAATAACTCGCTCCTTGACAGATGTGAGCCCATATTGTGGTCACTTTAAGCTATGTATAGGCATAGGCAATAAAAGAACTACTACATCTATTGATTGAACATGCACAAATTAAAAGACACCTCAAACATACTATGCTGTTGGTGTACACAAATACATGGTAACTATATGTTATTTAATATCTTATTACATGAGCTGAGTAGATAAACCTGGAGATAAATTATTTGTATTGAGCTAGAAATTACAACTTGAGACACACAATTAGCACCTTGGATTTGTAAGGATGGATTCAAATCGCTTAGCTTTGGTGAGATGCCATGTGAATTGGTCACTACTTTAACTGTCTTGGAATTACTTTTTTCTACAATGAAATTGGCAAATTACCAATCTTCAATTGTTTTGTTAGAGCATGGGATGTTCTCAGGGATGGTAATCTTCTGCAACCTTTGTACTGCTTGAGCTGCTAGATGCACCCCGTGATTCTACACATTGACCCTGACGTGATTCTTGGACACTCTGGAGTGTCTCTTAAGCTATCTACTCCATTCTGTTACTGTGTGCAGATGGATTGACGTTTGGAGATGTACTCCATTCATGAAGTTTGTGTGCCTACCAAAGTGGTCACCCATTTTTCACTAGGTGATTGTAAAGTGAAACAGAACTGTTATGATGTTTTTCTATTGTATTTGGTTTTGTTTTTCTCTACTGGGTGTGAGTCAGCTAGTATGGATTTCCTCTCACCGATCTACTCTTCCATCCCCTGATGTGCAACTTCACCTTATGCATAGTTTTACATTTGTCAGCTCTGGGATCTGATGCTGTCACTGAGCTATGACTCTGTTCTTACCTGTTCTTAGTGCTATATTGGTTAGTCTCATTCTTCTAGAATTTGGATTGTGTACCTATGCCCTGCTACCATCTGCTAAGTGCTTTTATTTCTCCTCCACAGTTGGATGTTTCTCTTACATTATTGGAATTGTTATTGGAACCTTTTCTTCTACTTTACTTTACTTGTTTAATTATTCTTGTTCTTATGGAGATGGATTTTTCTAATTCTCATAATGGGACTCCCACTCAGGGTTTCCCCTATGTGAGTGCTGGCAGCTTGGACACTGTCCCTCACACCACTGGACTTAATTCTGTTGTTGTTTTACTGATTCCTACCCCCACTAAACCTGTTTCTAGTATATCCACACCCTCTGAAGTTTTGTTGGAAGAAACCCCCTTTCCTGCTGCTCTGTCTAATCTGTTTCTTATTCTGACACCTGAGGCTTAACAACTCAGAGAAGCCCTAGCTGAACAAATCTTGCAGCATCATTCCTGTGAAGCCAGTTTTGATGCCCTACAAGCTGAAATGAGACAAGCCACTGCTGCTTGGCAGTGTGAGAGATGCCTGCTTGATTCAATCTCAGCTTTGGAGATGTGAATTCAGGAAGCATTCCTGCATTCTCCTCTGACTCCTCCAGAGGAACCTGAGTATGTAACTTGCGCCCTTTTGGACAAGGCTCTTGATGCTCTTTCAGAAAAGTTCTCAACAGTTATATCACAGGCAATGTCTGCCCACCTTACTCATGCTTTGTCAGCACCTACTCTGTCCGCTGTGATGCCACCATTTGTTACCCCCATTACCTCTTTTACAAGTGGAGCACCCACCTTCACTCAGTTTACCCTTTCTCAAGTCCCAATGCTAACTACAGTAGCTATGCCAAGCTCTTGTACCCCGAGTGTAACAGTTGTGCCTTTGGCACCCATAAATTTCTCAGTCACTCCCACTACTATGATTGTTCCACCTTCTCCTCTGAGTGACCCTATCAGATCTATGACAACTTGTGGGCCACATTTCACTCAATCCATTTTGCCCACCATTTTGCCCACTGAAGCACCAGTGAATGAACAATCAAACCATGCAGTACTGCCTAAATTTACTGGCAAAATTGACAAAATCTCACAGTTGTTCAAAGAGTGGCTCTTTCTGTTTGAGTTAACTATGAAGCAGTATAAAACCACTCAGGACGCTGCTGCCACACAATTTCCCATGTTCCTTCAAGGCCTCACATACAATCAGTATATGATGCTGGATAGGGAAGTTAAGACAAATTACTAGTTACTTGTTGGTCACTTTAAGGACCACTACAAAGCGCCTCACATCAAACAGCAGCAGTAAAATGCTCCTATGTGATCTTTCCTTCAAGAAGGGAGATGATGTGAGAACCTACATAATGGAAGTTGATAGACTCTTTTGCCTCAGCAAACTAACTCCAGAATACTCAAGACATGATCTCTTCTCTTACATTTGTCAGGGATTTCCTTCTACCATCAGGAGCTGCCTCAAACTTAAATGTGATCTGGAATATGATTTAAACTCTATTATTAAGATGTGATTAGCATTGTTTACATGCTACAAAACACTACACGCATTGAGATGCCAGAGACCTGAAGACGGATCAACCTACCACAAAATCTTTAACTTCTTCAAGTTCTGCTACAGCACAGAATAAGACAGACACTGAAAGACAGTCTGCCCACATCTGTACCCAGAGTGGGGATGGTATCTGCCTAATTTCAGATGGGGATGGTATCATCATTGATGAGCCTTCTGTTGAAGCATGTACTCCCAACACCCTGGTCAAGTCTGTCAACCATTTAAATTAGTTGGAGTGCCACCTCCTGAAAACTGTGCACATGATGTTTTGGTGATAACTTCATTGCTACACACTAATGTCATACCTGTGGACGTGAACTGATTACTAATTAATGCTACCATTGATACAGGAGCTTCTGTATTCATCATTAGTGACACCTGTTGTGACAAGCTTTGCCTACAGAGAGAAGATCTGTTACCTTCCACTGCTCATTTATTGGACACTTCTGGGAATACTATTTCACTGAAGGGCCAGACTAACAATCTTGAGTTATGCATCCATCAGGAATGTTTTTGCATGGACCTCATTGTGGTTGATACCTGCAATTGGCCTCTACCATACGATGTCATCCTTGGGAATGACTTCCTTGAGAGAAATGCATGCATAATTGATTATGGAACCCCACTCTCTCTATTCATGAAAGTGAGCCATAGGAGGAACTGATTACTACTTGTAACCAAGACATCTTGTTAACTTTCACCATGGCACTGGCAACAAGTTGCCTATCACTACAAGCTCTCCTTACAAGGGGGTTGTCATGATTTCTGGACAAAGGGGAAAATGCCTCTGAGGTTTACATCTTTCTCTGGACCTTTGTCACATTTCTCATGGAAAGACTTACGTCACTGTACTTAATAGTTCCGCATGCCTGATCCAAATGGATCCCACAAAGACATCTATTGTTGCTACACCAGTCTGACTCAAACCTAAAACTGCAGCCTGTCTGCCCATTCTTACTGTGATTCATGATCTCAATGAATCAAGTGATCCAGTCCGGATCCCAGTTGTAAACAAAAGAACTCATGGACATCTGAGTCCACAAGAACGTGATGCGCTCTCTGCCCTCTTATGCCAGCATCACAATGTCTTTAATTACAGATCAATCAGTGTTGGAAAAGCTGTTGGGAAACAACATGCTATTGAAACCAAGAGTGATTGCCCCATTTGGTTGCCAGTTCTAAGGGTACCTGAGAACCAAAGAGTAGAATATGAACAGATCCTTAGTGATCTCATTGAAAGTGGGATCATACAGAATAGTAATATTTCATATGCTGCACCTATGGTGTTCATTTGCCAAGGTGAGAAATACTGCCTCTGCATCAATTTCCAATGTCTAAATGATATCACAGTCAAGGATGAGTATCCATTACCTCGCATCTAGGACCTCCTTTATGATGCCAGCATGTACAAGCTATTTTCATGCTTGGATCTCTGCAAAGCCTATTGGCAGATACCAATGAAGTCTGCCAACATTCTAAAAACTGCTTTTATTATGCCTTATGACCTCTTCAAGTGGAAGTACATGGCCTTTGGGCTCTGCAAGGGTCTGGCCACATTTCAGCATTATGTCATGCATGTACTACGGAATGGCGCCAACATTCTCAAACCTGGGATCACCACATACATGGACAATATTCTCTTTGCTGGACACTTATTCTCTGATCACTTAGATAAACTGGGTCACACTCTTAAGATCCTGTATAACTCTGGACTCCAGGTAAATGGAAATAAATGTTCACTCATTTCACCATGAGTTACCTTCCTAGGCAGGGTAATCAAGCCTGGGAGAATATTGATTAAAAATGATGCAAGAGACCATCTTGATCAAATTGAGACTCCATGCTCACGCAAGGACGTCCAATGCCTGATGGGCTTTCTTAACTATTATGGCTCCTTCATTTCCAAATTAGCCAACAAAACCAAGCATATATCTAACCTACTATGAAAGAATACTAAATTTTGTTGGACTTGGGCTGAACAAGAAGAGCTGGATGCTGTGAAGTGAGAGCTCAGACAGATCCCCAGTCTGAACATGCCAGATTACATAAGAGAATTTATCATTGACTGTGATGCAAGTTCAGTCACCATCAGTGGTGTGCTCAGCCAAGTTATTGATGGTCAGGAATGCCCTGTACAATATTTCAGCCAAAAGCTCTGCAATGCTGAACTGAACTACAGAGCTATGAAATCAGAAATGCTGGCACTTGTTGAGAGTCTGAAGAAGTTTTGATTCTTCATTTTAGGCCGCCAATTTGTTGCAGACACTGACAACTCCACACTAGCATGGCTTAAAAAATTGGCTGGCAACAAGTCAAACATTGTTGCCTGATGGTTGGAATACCTTATTGACTTCTCATTTATTATCACTCATTGCCCTGGGAGATTGCATCTCAATGCTGATTATTTCACTGCTCTTCCAAGCTATGAGAGAGACCTGTGAAAGCTGCCAGGTGAGAAGACTCCATTTGGATTCATCCCTGCCTTGCTTGTGAATACAAGCTCCTCCCTGATATCAATGCAGATCAAAATGGGAAAGCAATCCTCCCTATTATGGTGAAGGAGAAGATTTCTGAGAAGGAGATTGCCACCCATCAATTACATGAAAAAGTATTGTCTGAAATCGTTTTTAAGATCAAGAATCCTGATTGTGCCATCAGTGACTTTGCTAAGCAATACTTTCAACATTAACATTGGAAGCTGGACTTCTCTAAGCACATTGCAGGAACAACCGTCTGGCAATCCCAGAGTACTTCAAGCAAGATCTCATCCAGAAGATCCATTAACATGGACACCTTGGGATTATCTAGACAGAAAGAACCTTTAACACTTGTTATGTTACCATTGGTATTAGAGCCACAGAACAAGATGTAATCAATAAGTGTGAAGTATGCCTGCTTCAATGAGAGAGACACTTTCCAGAGCAGAGAGCCAAGCTCCATAGTTGGGTTGCCAAAAGAACAAATGAAGTGGTCCACATGGACATTGGAAAAACTATCAAGTGATGAACAAGGATTTCAATATCTGTTGGTCTTGATAGACCATTTTACTAAGTATGCATGACTCATTCCTCTTGACAATACCACCACCAAAGTCATTGACAAAAGAATTGTAAAAGACTGGACCTTTAAGCTCAGGCCCATGGAGCATTTGGTCTCTGACTGTTGTCCTCAGTTTGAGAACTCTTTAATGTCTACTCTCATGAAAGAACTAGAGATCATACATGATTTCACTACTGCTTACCATCTGCAGTCAAATGGCATCATCAAGTGACTGAACCACACCATCATTAAATTAATCAGAGTCACTCTAGCCTATGCCACAGGTCAAAATTGGAGATGCGTCATAGAAGTGGTCAAGTTCTTTTACAGTACCACTGTGCACTCCACCATCAAAGTAAGTCCTTTCAAAGCCATGTTTGGCTGTGAAGCAAGCACTCCATTGTTGATCATGTTCGCGGGCTACAATGAGCCAACCTTGGAAAACTTTGTGAATCAGATGCTGAAAGAATTCCAGGAAGTGCACCTTTCTATCTGCTGTAATACCAATCAGTCTGTTATTTGCCAGAAAAAGGCAAGGGCCTTTTAAAATAGTCAAGGTGTTAGATCACCACTCCTACTTATTAGATAATGGTAAAGTCACACATTTCCAGCAACTTATATGAACAATCAAAGATATACAAAATGACAAAGTGAGCAATGATGCCAAGACGATCAGATGAAGGCACCTCCTGGAAACAAGAGTGCCCAGCAGAAGACACCCATAGCAGCTGCGACTACAAGGGGAGACAACTTTCTGTGCAGGAGTGGACCTTGGATGACTATGCATGGAGACAACTTTCTGTGCATGAATCTGAGGAGCATAGAGTGCCTTTTGCCCAACTGTCTAACATAACCTCGCCCCATGTTGACTCAAAACCCCCTCCTAGTCCCAGTCCTTCCTCTCATGACTCAGCTAGTATTAGGTCCCACAAAGCTAAGGAACATAAGGCCAAAACGTCAAAGGTTGGAGATTAGATCTTACAGCCATATTTTATTGCTACTCAGAAAGCAGTCTGTTTAGTCAGAAACAATATATCAGAAGAAACAAAGAATAGGTTGTGATGGACAATTAACACAAGGATCTAACTTGTTCAGTTGACTTGATTCCCTTTGTCATAGATGCTGAGCATAGACCTCAATTCAACATGATTATCTGCTATGACTTTAAGATGTTAGCTGGCATGTCACAACTGTACTGGCGAAGTACTGTCCACACTATGTTCAATGAGGACTTGAACATATCTCACCTGTGCTAGTTTCTTAATAGTAAAGAAAAGATAAAGACAAATTGAATGCATTAACATTGATTTTGACAACCTACTAGTCGTCTACTTTTTTGTGTCAATGAGGTAAACCACCCCTGAATCATGAAAAAGATTGAAATAGCCTATCAACTTGCCAAAGTGGAGAAGATATGCCTCCTTGTTTTTAAAAGAAGAATAACCTTCTCTGCATCCCACTGCTGGGGAAAGAAAAAAGTCTCTGCCCATCTCACAGACTGCATTAATTATGTCTCTACCGCCTCTGAAGTTTGCAGATCTATGCAGACTAAGGAGTATAAGGATACCTGTGACACATTGCTAGAAGGTGGTAACCATGAATGCATATACATCAATGGAAAACTAACTATCAAGGATATTTTTCAGAAGGGCCAGCCTATCTCTACTCAACTAGAAAAAATCAATTGAACCATCAATTTGCTAGACCCTCACATTGTAATTCTATTTCAAGGCAGAGATGACTTGATGTGGGCTAATAAAGCTGAGACCATAACCTGCTATTATGATGTAACCAAGTGTATGAAGATCATTACTATGCAACATGCTGGCATAACAGACCCCAAAGAAATTATAACACATATAGATGTAACATTGGTAATTCATCCAAGTAACAGAACTACTTTTAGGTAAGAACCAAGATGACCAATTCCTATGGCTTCCAGCTGAAGTGGAACATCCAGAAGTAAAGTGCTTAACCTATTGACTGGTGCTACCCTATTTGTCTCACTTGCTTAATTTCTATCTCAATTCAGAAAACACAAACTCTCATTTTCATTGTTATGTCTCAGCTCACTATTAAATAATCTGTAATTGCCAGATATTCGTGCTAGCCCACAGCATGGTATCATCACAGTGTTAGGTTTTATAAGTGCATGTACATGTTGAATTATGAAAGAGAGATTTATTATTTCCTTATACGTAGCCGTATGCATAACTTAATGAGCCACAATTCGGACTGGGTAATCAACAGACCCCCAGAAGCAACGTGTCGCCCCATACTAATGAAAGCACTCCCAAATTGTCGCCAGTCTTAAGCAATAAGTTTCATCAGGATAATAAATAAATAAAAGTACAATGGTAAAGACGGCAGTTGAGAGTAGATAAAATCTATTGAACTATTGCTACAGTTTCCTCAGGTTTTATACAAATGTTTAATGATCACCTGCCTTTGTTTACAATAATCAGATGTCAACGTAGTTTAACAGGATCAAATTCTTTCCCCTCGCAAAATTAAATTTGAGCAATAATCAGCACCATCAAGGGGACATCGAAATTAATAACAACAAACTAAGATCAAAACTAGTTAATAATGTCATGGTGACGTAATAATACAAAATAAAAATAAAATCAACAGAATCCCCGAGCGACTCTACAATATGTCAGATGTGCTAATGTGACACCATCCCTGAAGCTATTAAAATTATTTTTGATTTATTAATTTTATGTTTATAAAACACTTTATTTGTGCAAAACAATTCTACTATAACTTTAGTATCATCCCAGATAACAAATTTTTGTCTAAACAACGTTGTTTTTTAGTTGTTTTTTTATGGTTGTTTTAACGTTGAAATGGTACCCTTTTGACTGGTCTAAACAACGTTGTTCCAACAACGTCACATTAGGTTACTTTTTGGTTGTTTTTTTCTGAATAAAAAGCACTATTTTTAGGTCGTAGCAACGTTATTTTATGTTGCCAATAACTATTCTAGCATTACTTTTATATTCAATACATCAAATTTATATTGATAATCAGTTCAAACATTGCTGTTCAAACTAACACAAGCCCAACTAAGGGCAGAACAGTAATACAATAAATACATTAAATACAACATTTGCTGAAATTTTGAATGAATGTCTTGATTTTAAATGATAACAATAAGCATAAAAATCTGCCAAATTTAACAAAAATTTAAACTTTTAAAGTTAAGTATAATTTTGAAATAATACTTTTTTAAATCATAAAGAATCTCTTCTGCTCAAATGTAACTTTTTTATCTGACAGATAATTTGAAGGTGTCCAAATATTCATGAATAAATTATTTTGAAAATTCGCTTACCAAGTATATTATAATTTTTCACAAATTTAATATTTCAAAAAAGCTTTTTGCAATTCCGTTCTTTATATAAAACTGATCTAGTAATCAAAATGATGAAGTGAGTTCTATGTGCAATCATCTACTTGAATCTTAAATTATCACATTTTTATTTGCTCAAATTACTACTAATGATTGTTATTACGATGTTAATGGTTGCTGCAACAACCAAAAGTATGAAACAACCATAAACAACGTAAAAACAACCAAAATTGTTATCTGGGATATTGATGGCAAAATGAAATTAGTGTGATAGAATGCAAATGGAAACAGGGTTTTTGAGTCAAGTTTGAGTTACTTGGACAACATTTGAGTTCCTAAGTTTCAAGTTTGAGTTCAAGTAAAAAAATTCTGAGTTCAATTGAGATTTTCTAATTCCAAATTTTTTGGGGAAATTTTATATTAAAATGTAAACAGTATTAAATCTATGATGACTAATTGTTTAACTCTGCTCACTACATGAATGAACTTAATTCATGGTTTTGTCTTAAATGCAATTTAACCTTTATTCAATTAGTAGACATTATTTCAGAAATTACTATTAACTATATAAGTAATGACTAATTATACCATTTCCTAAGAGATCTTTTCATTGAACTTCATTGAAGCAATTTTACTGAAGCATATGATTTTAAAATTATTGATAAAAAAGTAAAAAAGAATTCAAAACTGTCATTCAAGTTTGATGTGCCCACATAAAATTTTCTCATCTCTTTTGGAATTGTTTCAATAGGCACTAATCATCACAGTTACAAATGCATCATGTGAGTGCACATTCTCAATAATGCAGAAGACTTTCTACTATATCAATACTACTATGGGAAAGAAACATTTAACTTCTTAGTTTTGTTGGCAATTGAAAAAGGTCAATCAAAGCAAAATGATTTAAAATTCTGTGTTAAGTTATTCATGATAGTGAGAGAAAACCTGTGTTTCACAGAAAAGAAGAATGAAGTTGCTACTTCAATTTTTTGTATATTAAAGAATTACTCTTATGAATTAGTGTTTATTCAGAACTAATATCTAGCATTAGTAAAATATTACTTAATATAAATTACAATAATATTCATAAATTTCTATTTTATGTTAATTGTCATTTATTTTACAATATTGAGATAACATATGAATCACATTCCTTAATGTGGTAGATTAGCACCATTGTCAGCACAAATTGGATATCTACATATGCTTTAAGCCTGGCACCAAATCACTCATACATAGTGACAAGAGAACTGGGGAAACTGAGGCTCCTTATTGAAATGTCAACAGAATGTCTCACTGCCTTATGTACAACAGAAGCATTTAGAACTGATGGAATATTCCATCCTAATAAAAGTCAAATGGTCTTGAGAAGTTTTCAGAGACAACAATTGCAATAGCTTCTTCATTAGTTCCATCCTGCTTAAGGGATCAAACAACTTAGACAAGTTCAAACAAACTTTGGCATATCAACTATGTAATGCTCAGGATGTTTTCAACAAATTATGATGTCAGTTGCAGGAGATTAAAAATGACCCTACCTTACACAGATGATTTTTTTACTTCAAAGATTTCAATTCTTATTTGTTATAGATAAAACCATTCTTACAATGTCAGAGACATGTTGTTCTTAAATTGCAAACAAAAAAGTGCAATACATTTCAATAATTTTACACATACTTAGCTCATATTGTTGATGGGAAGAAATCTGTCTAAATTCATATAAACCCAGTGCATCTATTAAGTATTATACATGTAGGTCAACAAAAGAGTAGCAGAAATTTGTTGGAAAGATTAATCTTTGTAGAGAATATATACAGTCATATGCTGAAACTCTATATCTTTTGATCAGATAAAATGGATGAAGTTAGGAATTGCTAGGGCTAAGGAGAATGTAAAATAAGAGTTACATTGCACTTCCCAGACTTCAATATGTTTATCATGTCAACAGATGTCAGTTAAAATTTCATAGCTGCAGCATTACATCATGATAGCAAACCAATCATTTATGCATTTTTGTCACTAAATTTAGATGAATCAGTCCTATAAATAGAGAGTTGTTGGCAATAGTATGGGCTTTGAAGCATTTCAGACATTATCTTTAGTAGCTACCATTGGATTCATATGTCAATATGAACTACCAAATGGAAAATGCACATGATGCCTATCAAGAATTCAAGATAATGATTTTGATATTAGTCATTAAAATTCAGCTGCTAATTTTTTATCTTGAGATGCAACAGCTTGTACTAAAATCTGTGCCATTGCAAACTGATGCTCAATTAGCAGATCACAAATAAAATTCAATTATATCAAGCATAAGCAGGAAGTCATTGCTACATTCTGCACATCATAACCCAATGTCCCAACTGCTAAATTCCAAACACAATATGTGCAGTCAATGGAGACACAATTCTATGGTATGCCAATAGATTTAGTTGTTCCAGATAATGTGGCTAAAATGCTCTAAGCATGTTCTATGTCACAGGTAGTTTTTTCTAAAACCCCACTTGCTAAAATGATAAGAATTTGCTGTACCTGTGAAGTCTTTTAAAGTGAAATGTCAAAAAAATTGGTTTTCATCAAGTTACCACGAAATTACCTAATTTTGTTCTGCTTTTTACAGTTTACATAGATAGTGTTGGTACCTAGCTCAAAATCACAGGGTTTCAATTTTCACTTATTTCCTTAACATGATTGATAATTTTACACAGTTTATTGAGATCTGTCTACTGTCTGCTGCAACTGTTGTGAATGCTTTTCTGAACAATTAGAAGAGGACTGCTTGTATATTTTCATCATTTTTATTCACTGTTATGAATTATTTGGTAAAATTTTAGAATATGCAAGTAATTAATTCACCATTGTATCATCCAGAATTCAATAGCATTATTGATTGACAATTTGGATTTTAAAAGAGTGCTTTAGATGAATGAGAAAATCTTGAATTGATGGCTGGAGGCAATTTATTATATTAACAGTACACCCAATACTCAAGGAATTTCTCCATTAAGTGCTGTTGGTGGATTTGGCATTGCTGTTCCTCCTGATGATTGGCTATCAAGCTATTGCTGAATGGTCACAAATGCTAAGGATTACCAAAATTGTTAATGGATATATGTGTGGATAACTTAATTGCAAGCTTAATTGCAAGATAATTAAACAATGTGGAAATGATGTGTTAAGCCAAGAAACTGTTTTTGAATCCAATATTTCAGTGAAATGTATTATTAAATGTTTGGTTGTTTTTTAGAAGATTCAGAATTGGTGGATATTTCTAGGCTTAGGAAATAGAAGGGTAGAGATTTTATGAACTATCATTGGCTTAATTAATAATATGAATATACGATAATGTCGGTTTTTTAATAAGTTAGCAATAATTTGGAAGGTTAAGTACACCATTAGAACAGACTTACTGTTGAATACAATGTTCTCAGGTGATGGGAAAGCAGTGACTATTCTGGTTGCACATTCAAGGCTGCCAGAGGGTCTACATCTCTTTCTCTCTTCTTGTTTCAGTAATATCAAGTTTCACAGAGGAGAGAGAGAGAGAGAGAGAGATATCAGCTAGTATCGTGGATAAGCACTTTGATGACATTTAACAACGAAGCAAAAAGATGCGTCATGCTATGCACTAGGTGCAGGTTTACTCCAAGATTGTGAACCTTTGGCATATACTACAAAATCTATCACTTCAAATGGAAAAATTTACACACAAATAGAAAATGATTTACTTGCAATAATATACGGATGCACGCATTTTCATTGATATATTTATGGTAGGCAGTTAACTGTTCAGTCAGATCATAAATATCTAGAAACCCTTCAAAATAAGCAATTATTTATGATTTGCCCACCATCTGTTCAAAAACCTTTCATGATGTTGCAAAAACATTTAGCACTAGAAATTGTGTATCACGTTTAAATTTTCACAATACCATTAAATGTTCCATGGAAGAAAAACTTGCAGTTGCCAGACTTGCAATAAAGAGTAAAATAGTTGATGAACAATACATTTTGAAGTGTTAATATATATATATATATATATATATATA
>CABFPE010000615.1:393184-423626 GCA_900660155.1 Hofstenia miamia | reverse complement strand
TTGCCCTTTTCCGTAATGTTCCTTTTAATACCTCATCCGCTGTAAAGCTATCTTTGTTCAAGTCCATTCCTCATGCAATTCTTCTCTATGCGTCTCCTTGTTGGTGGCCTTCTCGTGCTTTGTTCCACTCCATGGAAAGTTTCCAGAAACGCGCTTTCAAATGGATTTCCTCTGGACTATAAATACGCTCTGCTGAAATTCTCCACTCTCCCGCTGTCACTCTACTTCCATGCCTGTGATCTCCTTCTGTTCAATCGACTACTGACTCGCAAATTGGATCTTGATCCTTTTGATTTCATTAAGTTCTCTAATTCCTGCTGCACTCGCTCTGATGATGTTGTCACCTTCTCCATTCGTCGTACAAAGAAACATCGCACCCTTCACTCGTTTTTCAATCGTGCTTGTACTGCTGCTAATTACATCTTGACTCACAACTCTCCAACAGCGATTGATTTCTTTTCCCCGCCACCGACCTTCAAGAAATCTTTGATGGCTTTCCTCTTTGCTGAACCCTTCTCCAACTTCGCCTACTTTTCCTTTTGCTCCTATTTCATCTCCTGTGACTGTCCTCGCTGCTGTAAAACTTGACTTGTTTTTATTTTTTTTTGGTTGTGTATGCCTTCAGCGGCTAAATCATTGATTTTTATTATTATTATTGAGAGTCAAGATGTAATTAGCAGCAGTACAAGCACCATTGAAAAACGAGTGAATGGTGCGGTGTTTCTTGGGACGACGAATAGAGAAGGTGACAACATCATCAGAGCGAGTAGAGTGGGAAATAGAGAAGAATTTGGGAAGAACATCTTTTTATGGCAAGGGAGAGATCCATTTGAAGGCATGCTTCTGGAAACATTTCATAAAATGGAACATGGAACAAGGCCACCAGCAGGGAGAAGCATAAAGAAGAATGAACTTGAACAAAGAGAGTTTTCCCGTGGGCGAGGTATTAAAAGGAACATTACGGAAAAGGGCAAATAGCAAGGAATTAGCTTTTTAGAGATGAAAAGACACACTTCCAGTCCAATTTAAGTTTGCAGCAAGTTAAACTCCAAGATGAGTGTGATGAGGCGCAAAATTCACAGGAAGAGGAAGATCAGAAGAGGGAGATACAGAAAAGGAAATACCACATGTCTTGGTTGGACTAAAATCAAGATGGTTAACAGAAGACCGTGGCCAAACGTTCAAGATCAGAGGTAATATTGGAGGCAAAAGAACTACCAAAGTTAAAAAAAGTTGCAGTGTCATCAATGTACAGTAGACAGTATGAATTAAGGACAGATTGAGGGAGGTCGTTGATAGCAATGAGGAAGAAGAGAACAGCAAACACCAGAACCCTGAGGAGCACCACTATACACAA
The DNA here is from genome assembly GCA_900660155.1 of Hofstenia miamia. Lineage (NCBI taxonomy): Eukaryota > Metazoa > Xenacoelomorpha > Acoela > Hofsteniidae > Hofstenia > Hofstenia miamia. The sequence goes on along the minus strand of CABFPE010000615.1, from coordinate 422,269 downwards.
GAGCAGGAGAGGAAATAGCCAAGTTGATTTTAACACACTGACGACAATTGGAGAGGTAAGACTGCAAGAGTTTGATGAAATCAGCATCAAAGCCAAATAGACGTAGTTTGTCAAGAATAGAATGTGGGAGTCGATCAAAAGCTTTAGAAATGTCAAGAAAGATAATGCAACCAGGATCATTACGATCAGAGTAGAATTAATAGTGACTTTGTATCTCTAAATGCTGCTCGTTCTCTGCTGATGACTGGTACACTTCATTCACCAAGTTTGTCTCTCGTCGTCAGAAAAAGTGTGTTTCTCTGCCTTTCTATTACTTGTCCGTTACTGTACACTCTTTGAATAAACTCGAATCTTTCAAACGCCATTCTGGTCCTTTCCATTCCTTGAAATTATCGTTTCTTACAGAAAATGTCATCAACTTCATGGAATTCGACAAAATCTCTCTGCTGTTCAGCTTCTCATTTGACCTCCCCAGCTTGCATTGGAACCATCTTTCTGCTTACTCGGATCTGGAGAAAGCTCATCTCTTTAATGCTTATTTCTCCTCGAATTTTTCTGATCTTTCTCTTTGTCCTGGTCCTCCTGCCACCTCCCTGCTGATTCGCCTATGTGACATCGTTTTCAACGCCCATGATATTTCCCTCATGCTTTAGTCCTGCACGTTGTCTGGTCCTTGCTTTCCTGATGGCGTCCCATCCGTTGTAATTCACGAAACCTCCTCAACTCTTTCCATCCCTTTAAAGCAGCTCTTCTCCTGCATATGCTCCTCTAAGGATTTTCCGCCCTGCTTGGATCTGTTAAAATCCAATCCGCTTTCCTCCTTTGACTTCATACCGTCCAATAGCAATTCTGTCTTAGCTGTCAATTCATCTTTGTGCGGCTCGTGTTTCGTTATGTTTTCCCCTTCCCAGCATGTTAATCTTCCAGGCCGTCCTACCATCACTAACTTGTCCACTCTGATCGTAATTATCCTGGTTGCATTATCTTTCTTGACATTTCTAAAGCTTTTGAAAAAATACGTTTATTCGGCTTTGATGTTGATTTCACGTCTTACCTGTCCAATTGTAGTCAGTATGTCAAAATCAACTCGTCTATTTCTGCTCATGCTTTAGTCTCTAGTGGTGCTCCTCAAGGTTCTGTGTTTCCTGTTCTCTTCTTCCTCGTTGCTATCAATGACCTCCCTCAATCCTGTATACTGTACGTTGATGACATTGTGATTTTCAACTTTGGTAGTTCTTTTGCTTCCAATATTACCTCTGATATTGAGCTTTTGGCTACTTGGTCTTCCGTTAACCATCTTGATTTTAGCTCAACCCAGACATGTGGTATTTCCTTTTTTGTATCTCCCCCTCTGATCTGCCTCTCTGTGAACTTTTCTCCTTATCATATTCATCTTGAAGTTCAACTTGCTGCAAACTTATATTGGTCAGGATTTATGTCTTTGCGCCTCTGCAAAGCTAATTCCTCTTTCTTTGCCCTCTTCCGCAATGTTCCCTTTAATTCCTCAGTTGCTGTAAATCCCTGTGTTCAAGTCAATTCCTCACGCAATTCTTCTCTACTTTTACACTGTTGGTGGCTTTCTCGTGCCTTGTTCCACTCCATAGAACTGTTCCAGAAGCGTGTTTCAAATGGAACTCTCTCTTGCCATACAAGGATGCTCTTCTAAAATTCTCAACTCTCCCGCTGTTGCTCTACTTCCATGCATGTGATCTCCTCCTGTTCAATCGTTTGCTCACTCGCAAATTGGATTTGGATCCTCTTGATTTCATAAAGTTATCTAATTCCCACTCCACTCGCTCTATGGTGTTGTCACTTTCTCCATTAGTGGTCCCAAGAAACATCGCACTCTTCTCGTTTTTCAATCGTGCTTGTGCTACTGCAAATTACATCTTGACTCTCAATCCTCTAACAGCCATTGTTTTTTTCCTCACTGCTGAGCTTCAAGAATTCTTTAATGTCTCCCATCTTTGCAGAGCTCTTCTCCTGCTCCACCTGCCCTTCCATCTGCTCCTACTTTATCTCCTCACTACCGTAAAACGTGTTTTTATATTTTTTAGTGTCTGCCTTCAATTTATTATTATTATTATTATTATTATTATTATTATTATAATGGCGCTAATGTAAAGGTGTTTCGAGAAATTTGGTTTCAGTAGCGCCCTCTCCATAGTGCATTAGCGCCCTTTTCATTTTTTGCATCCAATTTTAATTGAATTTTAATGAAACTTGGTGTGTAGCTTCGCTATGCAATGCTTCATATGTGCAGTAAGTTTGAGCAAGATAGGGGCATTAGCTTAGGAGAAACGAACCTCCAAATTTTTCGAAAGTGAGCAATTATAATGGCGCTACTGGCACACTATTTTGAACTATTATAATGGCGCTAATGTCAATTCTACTAAATATTATAATGGTGCTAGTGATTTAATTGTAATTTCTCATATAATATAAGTATATGTTCGTAGTAAATGATTACTTAGGTGATAATAAACAGGAGTGTACATATTTGAACAATTTTCCCGCTCTTATATTGGATTTGTGAGAAAATAATTATCCCGGCCTGTCTTACCAAAATTCCATCTTGAAACAAACTGAAAAGAACATTATATATGTAAAATTTAATTTCGAAGTAAATAAAAGAGGTCCGAAATCGATCTGAGCATTATTCGTCCCGCAATGCTAGGGTTTCGCAAGGGCACAACCCCTTTTATTGTGGAATGACCTTAATAAAACGTTAAATATGAAGTCAATATTGCTCGGATCAACTTCGGACCACGTTTATTCTCTTCTAGATTACATCTTACATCTAGAACAAACTTTTGAACTTATTTAATGCAATGGCTAGTTCAAAATTGTTTGATTCATTAACATTCTACTTCTACAGTATCCTTCCGTAGAATGGTTCATGTTAGGATTTCTTAAAAAATATCAAACTACGACTCTTCTAAAAAGCAATGGAAACCATTTTCTAGATGTTAAATTTTATTTAGAAACGAATAAAACTGGTTTGAAGTCAATCCAAACATTATTCGCTGCGCAATCGCGTTTTTTTAGAGGACACAAAAAATTAAAAATTTTAACCAAAAAATATCAAACAAGATATGGTTGAATTCAGCTTTTTCAATATGGATGTAAATATATACATAGTTATTTAGTATATAAACGTATTAAACAGGTTGTTATGAAAGAATAACATCTTAATAATAATAATCGCCATAAGCGCCATTATAATAGTCAAGACAATTCCATTAGCGCCATTATAATAAATTTAGTCCAGTAGCGCCATTATAATTTCAAAGTGTCCATAAGCGCCATTATTATTATTATTATTATTATTTATTATGCGCTCTGGCTGGCAATAGCTTCTTTCCTTATGAAGTACCTGTTATTTCCAATGTGCCTTTGATCAATTTCTGTTAACAATTTCTAACGAGTAATTGGTCCCAGCCGTACATGTATGTTCTATTATTTTATCGTGAATGAAATGTTTTTTAAGCTAGTTCCAGAACATAGCTTTGTACAAAATGAGTTAGGTTTTAATTGTTCATTTATATGTGTCTATACATGGTTGTAATTCCAGTTTTCTTGGCGGCTTGTTTAAAATGATCATTTTTTGCCATTCCCTTGTCGCAGATTTGGCTATATCCTTGCTGATCTATTTTATTGTTGTCAACCAATCCTCCTCTTTATTAACATCAATTTTATTGTACTACAAACGATTTTCAAAACACAAGCTTAGGATTATATAACGTTTATAAATCTAAATTTTTCTATTTTGTAAAAACTTTCAAGTGCTTCCCATACCTAATGTTCAATGTAATGGCAGCAATCATAGCTATATATTTTTATATCTATACTTTTATGTAAATGGGCTTCCCAAGTCGGGTGCCTAAACCTGACTGCGAGAAAGAAAGAGAATACAATTCTCTATTCTAAGGCATTTTCGGATGTTAAATTGAGTTTTTCGAAGAAACTAAAAATTTGGTTTCATCGAGATTGTTTCCAGATCCTCTTTCTTTTTTATATTATTAATAATTAATAGTTATTTTACAGTTCAGCTCTTGGTCAGATAGGCAAAAGTGTCAGCCCTCTCGAAACAACCTGCTGTCAGTTGATGGATGAAATCCTCGATTATTTTATCAGATAAATTGATTTTCGAGTTTGAAAATGCTCATTGTCCAGCTTATTTAATTTTTTTTCTTTATTTTATAGGCCTAGTCTTTTTTAGTTATTCTTAGAATGTGTTCAAATCAATTTATTAGCTCTTGCTTTTTAGTAAAAAAATTGAATGTTTGACTCATATCAACCATTGACTATTTGCCACATGGGTTGAGTAATGAGTCAAATGTATGTGAATTGCATCTGATAGTTTTCAAGGATATTACCAGTTTGCAACTCACTTTTGGTTGTCAATAATAATTGTAGACTTTGTTTCGATTTTATAATAATGCATATTTATAACCTTTATGGAATCTTAAAGAATTGTGATAGTTAAATAAGTATTAATTTTTCATCCAAATGGGAACTATATTTGGGAATTTATATTCACAAGCTATTTGAAGAGAATTCAATTGTAAAAATTTCCGACTTTCACTGCGTTCTATTATGCTTCAATTTACAATTGTTTTAGATATTGTATTAAAAATGGGGGATGAGGCAAACTTATTTTTTATTTAATTGTAAAATACCTCCATTCCCTTTACCGTAGATTTAGGCAAAATATGGTTAGTTATTTAACACTTTTATTTATTGTAAAATGAAGAAACTAATTAGTTATATAAAAAATTATTTTTGTTATATTATGAAAATTCTTTGAAAATTTTATATCTTGTTTAGGTAATGTTACAAATTTTGTGTTAGTGGGAGCCATTCATCATTTATACACCAATTTCAGATAGTTATAAATTCAAATTTGTTATCAAAATCTTAAATCTTGTTTTATATGTTAGTCTTTCATTCCAACATACGTTTTTTGTATTCTGAAATTTTCTCATTTATTTATAGCAGGTGTGATATTTCTCGGAATTTTATCATTGCAAAATAGTTAATACTTTCTTGTAATTCAGTCACATTTTTTCGCCTAAATGTTTCCATTACATGAGACCACGTTGACTTAGATGTTTTCATCTCACATCAAATTCAAATTTTTAATAGGCATTGATAAAATTGATTAAAAGTGTTTGGAACTTTAATGTAAACTAATGAGTTATTCAAACACTCGCACTTTACAATGTTTCGTTATAGTATTCTCTTTATTCATTTTAAGGTAATTTGAAGTTAGACGCGTTTCAGCTCATGCTTTATAAAATGTTTTAAGATATTACGTTTGTTTATTCAAAAGTCTCTTTTGTATTAATTTTGTCTTTAAAATAATGTTAACAGGATCAAGACAAATTTATACATAGTTGATATAACTTAAGAATTAGTTTAGGTATTCATTTATTTTAGATATGACTGTCGGACCTGTAGATCCATATCCGACGCAACGATCAAATATTGTGTCCGCGATAAATGATGCGCTGAAGCCAGATTTGGATCCAGACCATCTTCGTCGTGTTATTTGCAAGCTTCTGAATCTGTGTTATTATTTTGATTCTAAGTTAAGAAAATCCTTTGAGAAACTTCTCCAAATCACTGCAACTGGTCAACCTCAGGTTGTGTTGCATTCCGTTGTTTATTCAGTGAAAAATTCAAGTTTAGATCAAATACTAGGATTTAAGGTTTTGAAGTGTTTTCTTATTGCTTTGGAGCAGATACTCTCATTAGAATCGGAATTAAAAGATAAGCAAAAAGTTGCCATTTGTGATACTTTATCACATTTAGCTTACCACATTTTTAATGGTAGTAAACAGTATTTTAAAGAAAAAACACATGTCATTTTTCAGAAATATTTTCAATTAATGCACTTCCAGTCTTTTTTAATCTTCATCGAATTACAATGTATCAATTGCAATTCATTGGAATATATTTCTTTGCTTTCTCTATTACCAAAAAAATCGTATGACCTATCGAATTCAGCATCTAAGTTACTAGTCAATTGTTTAAATGTTCGGTACATAAACAACTTCTCATTTTGCTTGACTTTATTACTTCAAAAGATAAGTAAGCTTTTCATTGGTGAACGCATTTTGTCTGACATAAATTTAGCATTAAGACGCCATGGAAAAATTAGTTTTGAAAATATGTCGGTGGTTTACCTGGCTTTGCCTTCCTCTTCCATTAGTTTTTTACCTGATATTTTGGATCACATTCTGGAATTTATTCTTTGCGATGATAACAAGATTAATTTTACTGCACAGTGTATTATAAAGGAGCTTAGTAATCAATGTTCTGATTACGATATTCTACTTGAAGCATATAAGAAGCTAGCAAATTTGATAAAAAATAAAGATTCGCGTCTCGTTAGTAACGCAGCTAAAATTTCTGTTGTTAATGCTATTGGATCATTTAGTTTCAATAAACTTTCTATACAGCAAAGTGAACGCTTTGGTGATAATGTAATTCGCGATCTCATTGCATTTTTCAAGTCATATGCTTTCGATCAATTCCAAATTTCTACGTTGGGAGTTTGTCTGTTATATTGTCGAAAGTACTATTCAGCCGTCCCAGAAGATATGTTTGATTGGATTAAGAAATCTAATTTTCAAAATTTTAGTCCTGCTTTAAAGTGCGAAACTTTTAATATACTTTTAGAGGTATTTTCTAAATCAAAATTAATGCCAAAATCGATTGACTTCTTTGATTTGTGTGAAAAATCCGTTAAAAAGGCTAGTAAGACGGCTATTGCTCTTGTACCAATACACAGGGAAGGAATTTCAGCTTCATATTTGGTACTGCAAATGTATACGCAGGGTGTTATTAAAGTTAATGATATTGATTGTGTATTAGACTATTTTCAACAATCTAAGAAATTATTAAGTTTAAGATTTATTCTAGAAGGTGATGAGAGAGCTTTAGAACAATTAAGTGCTGCCCTAAACCTTATTTGTATGGAATGTTATTGTCGTTTATCTAAGGAGGCCATTACTGAAATAGTCGTTTATTTGTCATTAGCAATTTTGTTATCTGATTATNATTCAGCCGTCCCAGAAGATATGTTTGATTGGATTAAGAAATCTAATTTTCAAAATTTTAGTCCTGCTTTAAAGTGCGAAACTTTTAATATACTTTTAGAGGTATTTTCTAAATCAAAATTAATGCCAAAATCGATTGACTTCTTTGATTTGTGTGAAAAATCCGTTAAAAAGGCTAGTAAGACGGCTATTGCTCTTGTACCAATACACAGGGAAGGAATTTCAGCTTCATATTTGGTACTGCAAATGTATACGCAGGGTGTTATTAAAGTTAATGATATTGATTGTGTATTAGACTATTTTCAACAATCTAAGAAATTATTAAGTTTAAGATTTATTCTAGAAGGTGATGAGAGAGCTTTAGAACAATTAAGTGCTGCCCTAAACCTTATTTGTATGGAATGTTATTGTCGTTTATCTAAGGAGGCCATTACTGAAATAGTCGTTTATTTGTCATTAGCAATTTTGTTATCTGATTATAAAGTACGGAAACAGTCACAAACTTCCCTTAATTCCATTCTTACAAATTGTTCGGACGTATTCTCTGTTCTCATTGCTTCCATAAATGAAATTTATGAGCAATGGTGTAATCAATGTGATACGATTTCAAATAATTGTGAGTTAAGTCCCAGTGAGGTCAACGAACAACTTCGACATCGTGGAAAGTTAATGATTAATTTTTGTATATTTATTGGCATGAAGTCTAGAAATTTATTTACCATTGAAGAACTTTGTCCTTTTATGTTACGAGTTTTGAACACTAAAGCAGTTTTATTTTCAAAATTATCAGCATTATCTTACATTACTAAATTACTGCAAATGCCTCCAGATGATATTACCATCTCCTTTCTCTTAGAACTGGAAAAAGTTGATACCCTTACCGAACTACACAAACGGATTCTTATAACAACTACTAACATTTGCAATGAAGCGTATTTTGAAAAAGTTGTTGACATTGCTATAAATATTTTATCAGATGAACAGATTTTTTCCATTACCGACAAAGATGTTGGAATTCGTTTTACTAAAGAAGGTGAATTATTTGATAAAAATGTGATGGTTCAAGTTAAAAGAATTGATCAATCTTCAAAAAACATGAAGAGAGAAGATAAGAATATGAAATGGAAAGATGAAAAATCATTTCGTGAAATGAATAAAACAGAGGACAAATTAACTAAAAAGCAGCAAGATATGTTGGATAAACACTTAAAGCATGAAAGTGAAATTCGCTCAAAAGTTATTTCCATCGAAAGACGTGTGTCGTTCGCTTGTAAATTATTAAATGGTTGTTTACAAGGTAACTCAAAGTTCTTTTTAGAAAAATTATGGTCGTCCTTTCCAACATTAGTTAAATTGTTGAAATCGGCGGTTTCAGCAAAAATTGTACTACCAATTTTCGACGACATTGCCTTTCATCTTTTTAGTCACACTGGTAAATCATTTTTTTATTCTCGTATTGTTGTATGCTTATTGCAGCCACACGAGTGCCTTGGAATTTCTCGAGCAAATATCTACACCTCAAGTAAAACATTGATCGATTCAATTTTATTATCAATATTTCCTGTTGGGCGGTTTGGTGAAAGCACTCATTTATTTCCACCAATGTTTACATTTGTTTTTCCGTCTTTTCGATGTCTTATTAGAGAAATATCGAATAATAGTCTGACAAGTGAATGTGACAAACTTGACATGGTTTCTAATATTATTAATATCTTTAAAGTTCAAACTCAAATATCTGATAGCGAGGAGTTACAACAGATGCCTTTATTGCATATACTATCTACATTATTTCTAATTTTAGAAAACTATCCACCAACATTGCAAAACATAACCCATCAAGTAACATTGCAGGTATGCAGGCGACTTATACTCGTGCAAAAAACTTTCTCTCATGAACTGCTGGACGACGTTTTGCAATTTTTACAAAGCGGGTTAGAAATTATTCGTAAAATAGCTCTCGATTGTGTTGAATATTTGTTTGCTTTGTTTCCATTCAATGAAGGAGAAGTTATATCGTTGACAGCTTTGCTTTATATGTTGCAATATGATGAAGACGATGAAGTTAGTGATAATGCTTCTAAATTGTGGCACCAAACTGGATTTTCATTACATGATAAGCGCTTAGAGCTGTGTGATGAACTGTTGAAAAGCATTACCAGTAATAAGGATTTTATTTGTAATATGGCTGCAATTGCATTGCAGACATTAGTAAGAGGTGATCAAGTTTTAACTGAAAATATCTGCTGTAAACTAATGTCACTTTATTCTACGTTTTATACGTATGTTCCCGCTGAGTTTGATTCAGTAGGCCGAATTATTGTCGAAGAAGTAAGAGATGTATCCCAACCTAGAATTGGCATTGCTCTTGCTTTTAAGTATATCAATGCTGATCTATCTGATAAAAATGTAATCGAACTACTTCAATTTTTAATCAATAAGCCTTTATGTGATCATTCAGAAGATGTGCGAAAGTGTATGCTTGATGCCGGACTTACTTTAATTGACAATCACGGAGAAAAAGTTCCTGATTCAATGTTAAACATTTTTGAATCTGTGCTAAGCAATTCAAATGATAAAGATAAAAATCAAAGTTTAAATAGTTGCAGCGTAGTAGTGTTAATGGGATCATTAGCGAAACATCTAGATCCCCAAGATCCCAAGGTGAAGCCAATTATTGGAAAATTGATTCAAGCTTTGTCTACTCCGTCGAAAACTGTCCAAGAAGCCGTTGCTAATTGTCTTCCCTCTTTAGTTTCTTCACTTCGTGAGGATGCAGAGGACTTGATTAAAAAATTGCTTGGTTTACTTTTGTCATCCGAAGATATCACTCAACGGAGAGGCGCTGCTTATGGACTTGCTGGTTTAGTCAAGGGCCTGGGAGTTACCTCTTTAAACAAGTTGAACATTATGCCTACACTTCAAGAAGCTATTGATGACAAAAAGGTAACTTTGAAACGAGAGGGTGCTTTGCTAGGTTTTCAAATGCTTTGTTTGTTACTGGGAAGATTATTTGAACCCTATCTTGTTCAAATTTTGCCTCATCTTTTATTATCATTTGGAGATAACCAAAAATCCGTTCGTACAATTGCTGAAGAGACTGCAAAAATTGTTATGCAAAAGTTGACTGTTTTTGGTGTAAAAATTGTTTTACCTTCATTGGTTAAGGCGTTAGAAGAAGATTCTTGGAGAACAAAAGTTGGATCTACTGAGCTTCTAGGTGCTATGTCACATTGTGCCCCGAAACAACTATCGTCATGCTTGCCTAGCATTGTTCCTCAACTATTGTTTGTTTTGAATGACTCGCATCATAAAGTTGCTGCTGCGGCTTTGCAGGCTTTAAAGCAAGTGGGGTCTGTTATTAAAAATCCTGAAATTCAATCTATTACACCAGTTATTTTAGATGCGTTAAGTGATCCTCCTACCAATACCGCTAATTGCCTTAAAAAGTTGTTAGAAACTCGTTTTGTGCACTTGGTAGACGCTCCTAGTTTATCATTAATTATGCCGATTGTTGAAAATGCATTTAAAGATAGGTCTTCCGATGTTCGAAAAATGTCCTGTCAAATTTTAGCCAATATGTATTCATTAACAGATGAAAAAGACCTTGCTCCTTACCTTCCAAAAATTATTCCTGGATTAAAAATTGTTCTTGTTGATCCTGTGCCAGACATTCGTACTTATGCTTCTAAAGCACTAGGTGCGATGGTACGCGGTATTGGAGAAAGAGGATTTTCTGATTTGTTACCTTGGTTAATTTCAACAATGACCTCAGAATCTAGTAATATTGACCGTGCAGGTGCTGCTCAAGGTTTGAGTGAGGTACTTGCTTCACTTGGGCCACGAAAACTCTCACAGCACTTACCAGATTATATAGCCCGCTCAATGGATGCAAATAATTCGCCATATGTACGGGATGGTTATATTCTTCTTTTTGCCTTTCTTCCTGGTGCTTTTGGGAATGATTTTACTCCACATATTCCGGAGATTCTTCCTTCAGTTATACAAACATTGGCTTCCGAGGTAGAATTTCTGCGAGAAAGTGCATTTAAAGTCAGCCAGCAAATTATTAATCTATTTTCAACAACTTCTGTTAATATATTTTTGCCTGTGTTAGAGCAAGGACTTTTTGATGATAATTGGCGTATTAGACTAAGTTCAGTACAGTTGTTAGGAGACTTACTGTTTCGTTTATTGGGTGTGACCGGTAAAATGTCAACAGAAACTAATACTGAAGATGAAACGTTTGCAACTGAAAAGTTAAATCGTCAGTTTGCAAATGTCTTGGGCTATGAGCGCCGTAATCGAGTGTTAGCTGGGCTTTATTTGGGTAGAAACGATGTAACATTATCTGTGAGGCAAGCTTCGCTTCACGTTTGGAAAATCGTGGTATCCAATACTCCAAAGACATTACGTGAGATATTGCCGATATTGTTTACATTAATTTTAAAAAATTTAACATGTAATAGTGACGAGAAACGGCAAATATCCGCTCGAACTTTGGGAGATTTAACTAAGAAATTGGGTGACCGAGTCCTGCCGGAAATCGTTCCAATATTAGATGCTGGTATGAATGAAACAGATGAAAGTCAAAGACAAGGCGTCTGTATTGGTATCAGTGAAGTTATGATGGCATCCAGTTCGGAGCAAGTTGAAGAATATTTAAATGTATTACAACCTACAATCAGTAGAGGACTCTGCGATTCTGATTCAGGAGTAAGAGAGGCTGCTGCTGGAGCATTCGAAAGACTTTATAACATTATCCAAAACCGAGCTTTGGAAAAAGTTATTAAGCCGCTATTGGTTAAGGTTGATGATCCTAAAATTGGTGAATTTGCTTTAGATGGTTTAAGACAAGTAATGTCTTTAAAAAGTCGTATTATACTTCCTTATTTAGTGCCTCTTTTGCTAAAGCCTCCTGTTAATGTAATTGCTATAACATCTATTGCAAGTGTTGCAGGCTCATCTCTTAATCACCACATTGATAAAATACTGCCAGTTTTACTAAGTTCGCTTGCAAATTCGTTTGAAACTGAGATGTATGAACATGATTATGAGAACATTTCTAATATGTTAATTTCGAGTTCGGGCAATGTCGATGTTTTGACTATCCTAAATTATGTCATCGAGGGAATTAAAAACAATAATGTTTATTCTCCATCTGCAGCCCAAATACTTGCGAAATTTATTGAAAATACGCCCATTGAAGATCTAGCCGATCATGTAAATCATTTGTTTAAAGAGTTAATTCTTGTTCTGACATATCCTGATGATCGTTTATATTCGTATATTCTTAGCTCTCTGCATTCAATTGTTAGTAGATTAGATAGTGCTGAAAAGCTCAATTATATTTTTAGCTTACGCCAAGCGCTTAGATCTGGTAGTGCTGAGATGAAAGGTAAGTTCATTCCTGGTTTATGTGTAGAATCCAAAGGCGTAGTGCAAATTTTACCTATTTTTAGAGAAGGAATACTAAATGGCTCTCCTGATTTTAAAGAACAAGCTGCTTATGGTATATCTGAAGCAATTATGCTGACATCCAGTGCTGCTTTAAAACCGTCTGTCATCAATATAACAGGTCCATTAATTCGTATTTTAGGAGACCGCTACTCCCATACCGTACGGTCTGCAATTCTCGATGCTTTAGGTTTGTTGTTAGACCGAGTTGGATTGATGTTGAAAGCGTTTGTTCCTCAATTACAGAATACATTTCTCAAAGCACTTGGTGATATGAACGATAAAGTTAAGCTAAAAGCAGCTTTAGCCTTGGGTAACATGATGAAGATCCATTCGCGACCTGATCCTGTTTTTAACGATTTAGCCTCAAACATCAAAAAGAGCGAAGATGGAAGCTATTCTCGTGATGTTTATTTATACGCAATGAAGTTATCTATTGTTGCCATTGGCAACAAACTTTCCGAAGCGACACAAAATTTAATTGTCAGTTGTTTGGAACCGCTAATATCAGTTGAAGATGAGCAGACAAGGCGCTTGGTAGGAGGATGCTTTGGGGCATTAGTTGCGTCTATCGAAACCAATTTCTCGGAAAGCGTTGTTGAAAAATATTTTAAAGCCTTGCAACTGTCGCCCAGCATTGAGGTTGAGCATTGTTTTTTAACTGGCTTAAGCACTATTGCTTTATTAAATTCAAAATTATTTTTAGAAGCTCCATATTTAACACACTATGTAATATTGTGTAAAAACATATGTCAAGGTCAGCGTGTAATTTCCTCGCAGACATCTTTAGTCGCTATAGCAAATCTAATTTTATACCAAGAATGCACATTCCAGCAGCCGGATGGTTCACTCTTAGAATCATTACGATTCGGATTGCTATCAAGTAATTTCGATATTCGGCAGCAAGCGGCCAGGGCTGTCGACTATATTTGCGAGCAAGTGATAAAAAAAAATAGTGACGCTTCTAAATGTCTCAAAGTTTTCATTGCTAATGAACTGCTACGGTTACTTGAAGATAGTAGTCTTGTTGTAAAGAAATGTGTTGAACAAGCGCTTTGCAGAATATATCTTTTACATTTGCCTACATTCGATTCAAGTTCTTTGAATGACGTTCTTGAGGACAGACAGTGTTTTTCTTTACAAGAGTTAAGTAGAAAGATGTCTGCGAAATATCGTAGCAAATCGCTTGATTTAGCAGAAGATATTGACATGACACGGATTACTTGAAGATTTCTCTGATAGATAATTTTGTTATAAAATTATTTTTTTAATTGTGAATAAATTGGAGAAATTGAAATACCACTAAATTTTCATTTTGTTTTAGTATGCATTTTATTAATTTTCAAGCCTTTCTTTGCAGCTTTCTGCGCCAATATATTCTCCATGTTATTGATTTTCGTACTTGTTTATTCAGTTATTCACACTCAAATTATTCCAATTTTTTTTCAAAAACGTCGATTTCAGTTACATGTACTTTGCAGCCGATATCATGTAGTGATTATAAATACTTAAGACAATTTCTGTTTTAGCCAGTGTGAAATGAATATTCATAGCCTAGGGGCACGAATTCCCAATACCATGGGTTTAAGCGCTCCTGGTGCGCAACCAATGATGTCAATAGACCGAGAACGTATTTATCAGTGGATCGAACAACTTTGCAATCCTGAAACACGTGAAACTGCTCTGCTGGAACTAAGGTACCCAATCATTTTGCAACCTTCTTTACAATGAATTTAGTAAAAAGAGAGAACAAGTTCCGGACTTAGCTGCAATGTTGTGGCATTCATTTGGAAGTATTGCCGCACTTCTTCAAGAAATAGTCAACATATATCCTTATCTCAATCCTCCAACTTTAAGTGTAAGGTCTTCTATTTTTGTTAAATTCATTTTTTGTAAGTTAATCTTTTCTGTCTACGGCACTGGGGAAGACGTCAAATTTTGCTAACATTTTAATGTATAGAAAGTCAGGTTTTTTCTGAAATCAAGCTTGATCTGTATGGAGTTTTTCCTAAGTTATGAGATGAAATGAATACCTCCACATTTGAAGGCACTGCTTTCATTCCAATCACTCTAGCAAAAAGAATGAAAAGACATATCCATTCTTCAATGCAGCTACAAATTACAAGTTTTCTCAAACTTCTTTCGAAAATATACCAGTAAATCAAAATCATGCTATATAAAAACAACAGCATCATGTCTAAGCAAATATAATCCTGAAACTAGCATAAGTCTTCATTTGTTAACTTCAGATGAATTCTGTCTAAAATTGTAAGACTTCAACTATGAAGGAAGTTGATATAATAGGAATTATAAATTGATTTCTAACTGCTTCAATTTCTTTTGACTTAATGTACAACTATTAAAGAGTAACATGTAGTAATAGAAGAATCATTTCATATACTATCATCACAATGTTGTTTGATTTTCTCCTCCCATTCACCTACCATAAATTGAGAAAGTTGAATTTACAGCTGATTTCCTTAAAATTATTGACATCAAATATGATTCATTGGAAAGATTTGTACAGTCAGTTGTATAAACTGAAATAATAATAATAATAAATAATAATAATCAATGACTTTATTTAGCCGCTGAAGGCATACACAACAAGAAAATAAAAACAAGTCAAGTTTTACGGCAGCGAGGACAGTCACAGGAGATGAAATAGGAGCAAATGGAAGAGTAGGCGAAGTCGGAGAAGGGCTCAGCAAAGAGGAAAGCCATCAAAGATTTCTTGAAGCTCGGTGGTGGGGAAAAGAAATCAATCGCTGTTGGAGGGTTGCGAGTCAAGATGTAATTAGCAGCAGTACAAGCACGATTGAAAAACGAGTGAAGGGTGCGATGTTTCTTTGTACGACGAATGGAGAAGGTGACAACATCATCAGAGCGAGTGCAGCAGGAATTGGAGAACTTAATGAAATCAAAAGGATCAAGATCCAATTTGCGAGTCAGTAGTCGATTGAACAGAAGGAGATCACAGGCATGGAAGTAGAGTGACAGCGGGAGAGTGGAGAATTTCAGCAGAGCGTCTTTATAGTCCAAAGAGGAAATCCATTTGAAAGCGCGTTTCTGGAAACGTTCCATGGAGTGGAACAAAGCACGAGAAGGCCACCAACAAGGAGACGCGTAGAGAAGAATGGCGCGAGGAATGGACTTGAACAAAGAGAGTTTCACAGCGGACGAGGTATTAAAAGGAACATTACGGAAAAGGGCAAATAGCGAGGAATTAGCTTTGCGGAGACGCAAAGACACATGTCCAGTCCAATTTAAGTTTGCAGCAAGTTGAACTCCAAGATGAGTGTGATGAGGCGCAAAGTTCNGAAGAGAACCGGACGAGAAGCTGGACAGAAAAGAGACTTTGTCAAGTTCCATAAAATTGAGAACATCTTCTGTGAGAGAAGCAAGCTTCGGAGTAGCAGTAGTACCAGAATGGCGTTTGTAAGACTCCAATTTATTCAAGGAGTGCACAGTAAGGGACGAAAAATAGAAAGGAAGAGAAGCACGCTTTTTCCGCCGACGAGGAACATAAGAAGAAATAACTTGATGAAAGAAAGTGAACCAATCGTCAACTGAGAAGGAATCACTAAAAACGGGCAGCGAAGATGAGAGAGCAGCATTAAGTGACAGAAAGTCACTGTTAAATCGAGCATATTGTGGAACAGCCGGATTAGCAGATGGAGAAGTAGAGTTGACAAACAGATTGAAGCTGACGAATGAGTGATCTGACAGCTTAGCAGGAACAGGGATTACAGATATGTCAAATATGTAATCGGGGTGAGAGCACAGAACCAAATCAAGCAGAGAGGAGCTGGAAGTAGGAGAAAATACAAGTTGTTCAAGAGAATAGCAGGCAAAAACTTCTAAAACTGCAGACTCATAAGTGTCAGTAGAGTCGAACGCATTCCAGCAGACATTAGGAAGATTCCTATTATTCCAAGAATCAGCAGTAACAACAATAGCGGATAGAGCATATAATTATATTAAGAAGTCTCCAGCATCAGCTTCAATGTTGTTCACTTTTTTCAAATATTAACGGCTGCTCTCCAATTTTGCATAGTGGCGACAAAAAATATGAAAAGAGTAAATATTTGTGTTGTCTTAGAAAAAATTGAATTTTGTCCCTTCAAAAGATGCAAATATAAGTGAACAATTCTCATTGCTTTCAAAATCGTCTATTTGCTAGTGCATAATTTCAATGTAGTGATCAATGATCAAGGAAATTGTATCAATTTTGTTGAATTTTTGATAAATTTGATTTTTCTGTGTTGGCCTATGCGAGTAAGTATAAGTCTGATATCTAAGTTATTTTCAAATATGTTATATACTTCAATACTGCATACCTTTGATATTATGTGTTTTCATCGGAGTTATTTTACTAAAACAAAACAAATTTCTAGCCGTGCTCTCAATCTTTATTGCTAAGTTAAAGAAATGTTTAAATAGTTACTAAAATTAACTTTAAATGAACTTTGATAATAATGTCTTATAAAATTCAATAAATCAAATCATATTAAGTACAAACCATTCTCCAAAATTAGTAGGATGCTATTTTAGGCGCATCAATCCAACCGGGTCTGTAATGCTTTGGCGTTACTACAGTGTGTTGCTTCCCATTCAGAAACAAGAAGTGTTTTTCTGGCAGGTTAGTTTCTCATTTACTGTTGGACATTTAATCATTTTTTCCTATTTACCTTTGTTTTTTAATAATACTAATAGTAATAAACCATACATTTTTAAATTTTATGCTACTTTGTGCGATAAATGCAACGCGCGATTCTTATGTATATTAGTGATTGGACATCTCTCTACCGGCCGAAGATGAAAAATAATATTTCAAATGATGATCACAATGTTGAAATGTAATGTTCACACTTATTAGGTTAGCATTTAACAACGAGTTAAAAGTTTTGTAATGTACTAATATTGCATTCGATGCTTTAATAGATATTACAGTCAAGAAATTATTTCATTTTTGAAATGATAAATTGCTAGTTTTTTACAGTTAAAACCGAAGGGTGCTCCAACAGCACCCTCTCCCTCGTGAAAACATCACCAAATTGAAACTTCTCAGGACTATTGCTTACCCATTGCAGAATGCTAAGCAGAGACTTTGTGCCCTGTCCCATTTCTACGTGTTGACATCCGCTCCATATTGCCCCAAGCTTTATGTTCTACTGCCCTAAATTGTCAACTCAAACAATTCTCTCTCCAAAAACTACTTGCGATATCTTATTGCCTCATATTTGTTCGATGACAATTTTTATAGCACTGCTCTACACCACGATCGTCAAATCCTTACTGCCTTAAATCTATCTCTACTATTACTGCAAATAGGAATATAATAACATTTTTAAGTTATTTTTAATAGCCAAATAACCCATTTTAAATCTATAAGGCTAATATTGTATGCAATATATTTATGCAAGGGTAATTGCTAAGCCTATTGATGCCAAATCATATCAAAAAGATCTTATTTGTATTATTGAATGGGATCCAATTTCGCTAAGAGTTAGAAATGCATGGTAATTGATTTTTCAAAATGTTATCATGTAGGGAACTGTGATGTAAGAAAATTACTTCTACAATCTCTAAAATCGGTAGTTCTTTGGTTCCGTTTTTCTCAACTCAAAACTGTTTTTACCTCCACTTTGGTCCCATGGGTACCCACTTTAGAAAAATCTTGTCATACTCCATTTCTATCTCTGATACTAAGAGAACAAAAATATTCAATATTCTGGTGCTCTGACAATATTAAAGGAGCTGACGACAGAAAATTGACCCTAGTACTAAAAAATTTGAAAAAATATACGTTTCCATAACAAAATGGCGCTGAACGGTGGCATGGTTGTCCAATTAATGCATGATATGTAAACAAACATTTACTTAGCAACTATTTGACCGCAAGATGAAATACATAAAATATTGGTTTTATAGAATAAAATAAATTTCTCAAGAAATACTAACAAAATTAACACCACTTTTAATGATTCGTTTTCATAATACATTTTTAATAAAAGTAAAAAATCAGGGCCAAATCTTTCGAATTGAAGATATAACAGTATTTCTCAGGGGTGCCTCCTCCCCTGTCGAAGTAAGGTTTTTACTGAAAACAATATGATTTATTCAGATCTCTTTTTTACATAATGATTTTTTGAATGCTAGGTGTATATTTAAAAAATTACCAATTTGTGTTCTTGGCAAAGTTTTGTTATCTATGATTAACTATAGATACTTTTCAGTTTACAATGCTCCCTTTTTAATGAAATCCAACATATTTTAAGTATGAATTTTTATGCACTCGAGGAAAAGATCACTAGTTGTACACTTTTAATTTTCGTGTTAGACGATCACGTATACTTTTGTCTTTAATAAATGTCTGTATTGGAATATTTGTGGTCGTTGAATTCATTCACAAAATAAGGTATTAAATTATCAAATTTTACAAATGTGTGTACACGTACACAGTAAAGCAACGCCTTTTTTAACAACTATGTTTACTAACAAGATAATACACTAATTGTAAACTATTATGAAACATGAGAAGTATGTTATCACTAGTGATGATCGAATGCTTCAGTCCGAATATTTTTTGCATCGACTAGGGCTCATCGTGTGTTTAAAATTGCCCTCGGTTCGGGTTTTAATCGAAAGAACTAACTCCGATTCTTTCGCGACTCAACTATTTGACCGCAAGATGAAATACATAAAATATTGGTTTTATAGAATAAAATAAATTTCTCAAGAAATACTAACAAAATTAACACCAATACTCTCGAAACTTCTTCGTGACTTTATTTTCTAATAATATTTTTGTGTAGCAAACGATATAGACACCAAAAATTTTACAAAAGTTAATAAATTATAAATTTACACTCCATTGGCAGAGTTGTTGCGAATACCTACATAACAACGATTTGTAAAATCGAATGTTACGACTCTTTTATCTCAAAATATTAATTAACATCCCAACCATTTTCAGTTTTCTATCGACTTCAATTTCTATGTGATTTATTGTGATCGGTCTAAAGTAGTATACAATAATTTATTTAAAACTAACTCATTTTTTAAAATCCATTTTAGCTCATACACCTTTGTTTCTATATCCTTTCCTCCACACAGTGAGTAAAACCCGTCCTTTCGAATATCTACGTTTGACATCACTTGGGGTTATCGGAGCCTTAGTAAAGACAGACGAGCAGGAAGTCATTAATTTTCTTCTAACCACTGAAATTATTCCTCTGTGCCTTCGCATCATGGAAACTGGCAGTGAACTCAGCAAAACGGTAAGTTACCACATTCAAAGTACAATTAAAATTGTCACTCAAAATTTGGTAAACTTATATACTAATGCATCAGTCACCATAAATTTTTTCTTTTTATGTTGAACTTTTTCAGCATTTTTTTATATTCCGTTAATAAATGTGATTGACAACACCGTGTTTGTATGGGCAACATTCCTGAAATTATTAAACTATCTATTCAAGTAACTTCCTTTTGGTTACCTTAATTTAGCGGATATCAATGACAAATTGTTCTTGATTTTTACTACAAAATACAACTTTACCAATTAGATTAGAGTTCCTTTTAATAGAGTCATTGGTAGTTTTATATAATAATATTTGGTATAGCACGAATATTTTCAAGAATTCTTTTAGGTGGCAACGTTTATTCTGCAGAAGATTTTACTTGATAATAGCGGACTTCAGTACATTTGCCAAACTTATGAAAGATTTTCACATGTTGCTATGATTTTGGTAAGAATTAGTTGAGTCAATTTTTATGTTGAAAGCGTTTAGGGGAAAATGGTTCTTCAACTCGAGAAGGAGCAATCAGCGCGTCTTTTAAAACATGTGATTCGGTGCTATTTGCGTCTTTCAGATAATCAAAGGTCGGTTTGGATGTATTTTAGCCTGTAAACTTTCTATTATTTTTCTAAAATCACTTAGTGCTTCAATGTGTAAGAACTTTTCTTATGAATCTTCTTCATTGCGCTCGACTTAAAAATATTCAAAAATTTGCTATATTCCTGTTTTACTTGTCTAGCTATAACTCATTTCTATTAAGTTATTACCCTAATCTTGTTCATTCTAATGGCATATTTTATGTCTTAATAATTTAGAGCCCTAACTTAGAAAAGCGTAACCTACTTCTTAACTAAAAAGTTAGGAATTATTTAAGACTCAAATTTTGGCTTTTTAGGAATGAGGTAGAATTTTTTTGCATTTTGCTTATGAAAATGAATAAGTTGTTTTATTTCCCCATTATACGAGAATATTGATAATGGACAACTATCTGTTTTATCGAAGACTGCATGTGTTATGAACTTCGATTTGTCTAGCATTAGCCCATAATTACCTTTGAAACATAAATATTCGGCGTGCTTACTATGCATTATCTAATCGATAACAAATGTATAATTAAAAGCTCATTACTTTGTTTTACTAAAAATAGGTATTGTAAATATAAATATATATAAATGACTGTTTACATGTAGAAATAATCTAATTAAATTTTTTTAAATTCGTAATTCATAATTGCTAAGAAATTTTCGATAATTGTAAAAGATTTATTGAAAATTGGCTTTATTTAACACAAAATCTTGACTCTCAACCTTCCACCGTCCGTTGATTTTTTTCCTTGCCGCCGAGCTTCAAGAAATCTTTGATGTCTTTCCTCTTTGCACAGCCCTTCTCCCACTTCGCCTAGTCTTCCATCTTCTCCTACTTTATCTCCTGTGTGTCCTCGCTGCCGTAAAGCTCGACTTGTTTTTACATTTTTAGGCTTTGTCTTCAGCGACTAGTAAAGTCCTTCAATATTATTATTATTATTATTTTTATTATTTTTATTATTATTTCTTACTTTGCACAAGGGAACTCACCAGTTCCCAAGTAGTCTGAGAGCCTTCCTCAGGACTCTTGCTGTACCTAACAATGCTGCCTTCTGTGCTTACGCTTCTCCCCACTTTGGTACTCCCAAATTCTCCAAGTATCTCTTATGCGCCTACTACTACCGGGACTACTTCAACTTTCTTTAACTTCCACAGCCTTTCTATTTCCTCTGCCAACTCCCTGTACTTGTCTATCTTCTCTTTCTCCTTGCTTTCTACATTTCTGTTCTTTGGTACTGCTATGTCTATCACTGTTCCTAATCTTTTCTCTTTGTCTACCACTACTATGTCTGGCCTCCGTTCTTCTATCACCTTGCTTGTCTGTATGTTGAGGTCCCACAGTATCTTAACCTTCTCATTTTCTATGACGCCCTGTGGCTTGTGCTCATACCACTTGGCTCCTGCTTCTAACCTATGCTGCCTGCTCAAACTCCAGTGTACCATTCTTCCCACCTTGTCATGCCTGAACTTATACTCATTCTGTGCCAACTTCTCACACCCTGCTATCAGATGATCTACTGTCTCCGCCTCTTTCTTACATAGCCTACACTTATCACTTACTTCTACTCTTCTGTCTATATGCTTCTTCACGCAGTTTGTTCTTATTGCTTGCTCCTGTGCTGCCATTATCAGTGCTTCTGTTTCTCTTTTTAGTCCTGCCTTCTTTAACCACTTGTTGCTCTCTTCTCTNATCAAATAATCGATCATCACTAGCAAAAATATTCAATTGGGCAATAAGAACTCTGAATTATATTGATAAGCATAAATCAGTGAGCACGTTTATAAATGGTGGCAATGTTCTTGCACCATTGTACTTTATCGATTATCAAACTCTTTGTATGATACACAAGTATGTACACAATTCAAAATCTACGCACTTTTTAAGCAATTATATCAAAACCAATGATAGAAACAACAATTTGCATAGCAGTATTAATCGTCCAGATTCATTTTCATTTAAAGCTTCTAGATTATGGAATGACTTAAATCTCGAAATAAAACAGGAACAAAATTATAAACATTTTAGAAAAAAAATTTAAAAAATTTTATTATCCTACCCTGGACGCGGCATTTTCTTTGATAAAAGATAAGAAGAAGACGCCGCTTCACCAAATGTTCTCGCTATTAGATAAAGAAAATGCCGCTGAAGCTCTATTATTTCTATTCAAATCATCTTTAAAATCTGTGTCCGACGCATCTTGTCAACATTCTCCAGCAAATTCCGAAGTACAACTCAGCAACAAATCTGCTCCGTCGCCCACCTCATCGCCTCCATCACACGATCAATATGTTTCTTTTAAAAATCCTCCACCTTCGCCAACAGAACCTGCAAAGATGGAAAGCTTTCCTCGACCTCAGAAAACAGTAAAGAATATTAAGCCCAACACCACTTCATTAATAATTGGTAGCAGCATCTTAAAGTCTGTGCGATCAAACAATCTGTTCTCTAACCAAGTCACAACAATTCATTCTTATCCAGGTCACAACTCCAAGCGCTTAGCTGAAAAAATCTCTCAATATCCGAAGGTTCATATCAACTCAGTCTTCATAAACACAGGTCTCATCGATGCTCTACATTCCCTTGATGTCCCAACTTTCAAATCCAACATTAATCACATTGTTTCGCTGATACGTCTCAAATTTTCTCCACGCTTTATTTATTTTTTGGAAATCACGCCAGTTGGTAAATTCTCACTTCTNAGCATCTTAAAGTCTGTGCGATCAAACAATCTGTTCTCTAACCAAGTCACAACAATTCATTCTTATCCAGGTCACAACTCCAAGCGTTTAGCTGAAAAAATCTCTTAATATCCGAAGGTTCATATCAACTCAGTCTTCATAAACACAGGTCTCATCGATGCTCTACATTCCCTTGATGTCCCAACTTTCAAATCCAACATTAATCACATTGTTTCGCTGATACGGCTCAAATTTTCTCCACGCTTTATTTATTTTTTGGAAATCACGCCAGTTGGTAAATTCTCACTTCTAAAGAAAAATCCTACAATTGCTGAAATTAATAGAATCCTCGTCAATCTATCTGCAAAGAAGTTCAACGTTATCCCGGTCTTAACAAATTTCTCCTATCATATCGAACTGTCAACCTCAGCCTTTTAGCTAATGATGGCATCCATCTTTCTCCTCAAGGAATCAGGCTTATAACGCAAATCTTAAAAGATTTCTTTGTTCCTCGCAAAATCATTCACTCCTCATTTCGAATTCCTCACACGTCTTACGCAAAAGTCACATCCTCATCAACACGTCGATTTTTTCTTCCGACTCCACATACCTTCCAAAATTTAATTTTAATTTAATTTTTTCTCATGATTTAATGAAAGTAGTCAAAGGACTAGACACAACAAAATCTTGTGGTTAAAGTAATCTACCACATTTCATAATAAAAAAAATACTTTTATATATTCGAAGAATACATCCTGTTAGCTTTCAATCAATGTATTATTGACAATAATTTTCCCGACGTTTTGAAATATTCGGATATCTCACCACTATATAAGAAAGGAGATCCTCTCGATCAATAAGCATAACGCATCCATTTTCTAAAATTTTTGAAAAACTTTTAGCTGCCCAAATATATAAGTATTTAAACGACAATAAAATTCTATCAGAGCATCAATTTGGATTCAGACCAAAATTCAGCACTACTGATGCCATACGCTCAATTACCGAAAATTTAAAATGTAACCTAAATAAAAATCTTTCTACGGCCTTTGCATTTTTAGACCTTAGTAAGGCATTCAATTCTATGGATTTTAACGTTTTAAAATCAAGATTATTTGAACAGGGCTTCAGTCATTTAGCTATACATCTTATAATGCATTTTTTAAATGACCGAAAACAGTGTGTAAAATTGGACGGAATTTTTTCAGACTATACAACTACAAATCTTGGAGTTCCACAAGACACAGTATTAGGGCCTATCTTATTTGCACTCTAAACGATATGTCTTAATCATTAAAAGAGGGAACTATTTACCAATACGCTGATGACACATGTATTAATAGAACATCGAAAAATCCGTTTGACGCTACTAAGTTTTTGACTAATGCCATTGAATCACTGATTACGTATTTTGATAATAACCGATTAAAAATTAATGCAAATAAAACTCAATTTATTATATTTGCACCAAAGGAACATCAAAAGATTTCCGAAAATATCAAAATTAACATAAATAAAAATGTAATTGAGCAATGTAAATCAGTATGTTATTTATTAATAACAATTGATCAAGATTTAAAATTTAATGAATTTTTGTCTTTAAAATTAAGAAAAATGGCATCTGGAATTAAATTTTTATATCATTTACGGCACCTAGGTAATTCATATCATAAACAGTTTATTTATTCTTTTGTAATCAGTGAATTTAGTTAATGCTGCATTCTCTTTTAACATATAACTACTAAAAATAGAACATCATTATCAAAAATGTACAANTGTACAACTGGTCTTTGAGATCACTCAATTATATCCCCAAACACGAATCCGTCAGAGACTTAATATCAACATATAAGATACTATCACCTTTATATTATATCCAATATCAATCACTCTGCATAATGCATAAATATGCTAATAGCTCAAATTCCTTTAAGTTCCTAAATGATTTCCTAAAGCACAATCAAAGAAGCAAAAAACTTTTTAGCAATATTAATCGCAAAGATTAATTGACATTTATGTTTTAGAAATTGTGGAATGATCTAAATGTGGAAATTAAAACTGAAAAAAATTATAAACATTTTAAAAAAAGATAAAAGAAATTTTACTGGAAAAGCAATTATTAATTGGAATTACAAATGAATTAAGCACCTGGACTCAATTTATATAAATTTTAAGCCCTTTAAGTAAGGTGCATATTTATATTTTTGTATATTTATATTTGCTTGAGTGTTAGTTTGTAGTTCTTGTTACTAACTTATGCAATAAATTTGCCTTAACTTATTATTATTATTATTATTATATTTAAGCCAGTAGAAGAATTTCACATTAAAAATATTGAAGTGTTTAACTTTAAGGGTCTGAGAATATGGTTAATTCCGATTGATAATGGTATTTAGGGCTCGTGAAGCATTACGACAGTGCCTACCTGACCAACTAAAGGACAACACATTCCTGATGTGCTTAAAGGATGACACTAACACCAAAAGATGGTTGACGCAGTTGATTAAAAATCTCAGTGACCCTGCTGTTCAAGCAGCGCCATCTTCCATCTCCCTTACACGTTCAGCAAACCCACTCATCGGGTGAAATATTCTTTGACAACTGCGCTATTTTGTTTTCTTGGTTTTTTCTAACTTTGCACTTGGTGCTCAAGAGTTTTATTGAAATTGTTATCAATAAATTATTGTCCTATTTCATAGGTCTCAATTTTTATTAGTGGTTTTAGCGAAATACAGCGTTTGACTGTTTTTTTTTAAAAAATGCATATGATCAGAGGCTAGCATGTTAGTTATGGATTTATTCTGGTTTATTGCAATTATCAAAAAATGATCATTGTTGAGTAACTCTCAGTAGGTCTACTGTATATATTTTGTAGATTAAAAACTTTGACCTAAATATCATATCCGCTTGCAAAAAAATGAATTTGATAACATAACGTATATCCAACCACCCAGCAAATTATGACAGATATGGCATTAGTTTTCAAAAAAGAGCATTCTGAATATTCTAGTAAATATAGATAGGCCCTATTCAATTTTGCCGGCATACGGCCCGCGTTCATATATTTTAGGTTTTAGGTAGAGGCTTCAACGTGTTGTAGTTTCTTTATTACGACTTATTTCCCTATGCATTTTGCATAGTACTGCATGCACCTAGAAAGGGACATTTCTTCTTCAC
This sequence comes from Hofstenia miamia, assembly GCA_900660155.1. NCBI lineage: Eukaryota > Metazoa > Xenacoelomorpha > Acoela > Hofsteniidae > Hofstenia > Hofstenia miamia. The sequence goes on along the minus strand of CABFPE010000615.1, from coordinate 396,004 downwards.
TGGATTCACTTTTACACTAAAGTTACTTACATTAACTACAGTATTTACATTAATTTAGACGACTAATATTTAGATGGTTTATTAAAGGCTACTTGTTTCCAAAATAAAATTTCTTTTTTATTTGCGGCCGATAAGGTCTGTAAAAATACGACATGTAGCGGCCGGTCGGTGTGCAACTCTGTTAGTATTTAACCTAGTTAACATTAGCGAAATGTGATGTCTAGTCTAGACTGTTAAAAGTTGGTAAATATCTAATCAGTAGTAATGGAAACGACTTAATTTTCTGTAAATAATTTTTTTATCGCATTCATGTAATTGTAAATCAATCGTAAATTTGTTCAACTTAAAAATCTTTTTTTAGAGTGGTTAATCAACAAGTGTTCATAATTTTAGTTCTATCAGACTTTATAGTTAAACCAGGGGCAGATTCAGCAATTTGACTATATTGGGTGTTCAACTGTTGAAAAATATTTAATTGCATATACTATCCCTTTTTGAACGCAGGTATTTTCTACAATCATAAATAATTTCTTTAAAATCTTGAAGCTAAATACTGTACGGAGAGAATAATATAATTTACTAAATGTTGTCAACGTATTTTTTGGGATTTGAATTTGGGGACTTCTGAATCCTTTGTCAACACATTCATTTACTTCTATAAATTACACAAATTTAAGGTATTTGTAGATTCTCAAAATATTCTTTAGATGCTTAGATTAATTAAGGTAATGCAACCATGCAAAAATATGAACAATTGAGGTCACATTTTCGCTAAGGTTCTAAGGAAATTTAATGAACAATTTAAGAATTGTTTGTTGAGAATTGAGTTACATCAGATTGAAAATGCATCAATTTTAAAAAAATTAATGTGTATTTTAATTATTTTCAAAAAAATTCCCTGAAGTTTATCGGAAAATTTATAGGTATTCCTCAATACTTATTTAATTTTTTTAATTTTATTCTGAATAATTTCGGAAAACCGATACTAATATTTAACGTTAATTACTCTAGGTATGGCTAGCCATTCTACGGGTTCATCACCTATATGCATGATATCTATTTCTTAGATAACTTGATATTACCATGGGACTCGTTACAGTAAATTCAATAATGGTTCATTTTACCCTAAAATAGAATTGAAAAGTTATTATTTTGGCCAGCATTTGCAATGCACATATCAGATTTAAGACGTTTTCTCCAATTTTTTGATACCTTTTTGCTTATATTTCTTAAAAACGTTACTTATTAGTGAGATTGAGATTTGGCGTTGATTCTTAGGACATAATGGGACCTTCTTGAAAATTGTAGTAATATAGATTACCTAGAAAAAATTCAGAAAACAATTTGTTTCTAATCAATCATTGAATACAAGACTCAAGAAAATTTAGTCTATGTTGTTATCTTAACAATGACACCCTCACCGATTATTTAGGCATTCAACGAATTCATTACGAATGAATATGCGCGCCTTCCAAGTGAACGTTCATAATGGAAGCTAATACAAGAAATCACAAATTATAAGCGATCGAAATCAAACTCAATTGATGTGCCAAAAGATCAGAAAGGAAACAATCTTTCTGGCAATTTAGAAATATCTAATGAAAATAATAATAATAATAAACTTTAATTAAGCTTACAATACAGTAAACTACACTACAAACTAAAAAACTAAAAAATAAAAATAATTAATAACATGAGAAATATCAATCTGGGAATATGGTCTTTGATGAGAATAATTTCGATAGATTGTTTTTTCTTAATTTTACTGTAGCGGATTCAGTTCTTCTGCTAATGAATTGTTTTCGTGGATGTTTTTGAGAGTATTCAATGTGTTTTGCTTTAATTATGTTAAAAATATTTAATTTTTTAGTAATAAATTTATATTTAAACGCGTTCTTGTATATGTTGTTAAGCTTAGATAAAGATATTTCTGATTCACCTGCATATACTTGTATGCCGTAAATTATAATAGAATTAACTAGGGAATTAAATAAAATTTCGGTTTCATCTTAATTTAAAAATCTTTTTACATTGAATATTATATAGAAATTTCTCTTTGATCTTTTATAAACTTGAGCAATGTTTTTAAATGAAAGCTTGTTATTTATGGTAAATCCTGAATATTTCATTGTTATGAGGAATAGCAATCAATTTTAGATATATTAACAACAAATTTTCTCTTCAATGATATAATCATTTCCAGCGACTTTCTATAATTAATTTCAAATTTGTTTTCTTCATACCAAGATTTGATCTTATCATTAATTAAAGGTGTTAAGTCTAAATTTTGAAGAGTTGGAAAACAAATCAGTGTATCATCAGCATACTTAATAATAGAACAATTTGTAATATTTATGCAGTAAAAAATTTCTTTTAAATTAGAAACAGTTGATTAAGAAACGGCGATGTAATAAATGTTATATTAGAGATTACTCTATTAATAGAAACTAGCAATCGCCATAGCCCAAGTTAACCACTTTTTATTTGTAAATATTCATTGTTTTCTTTTTTTGTTTAATTTTGTATTACTTTCTTGACGCTTTCAGAATTTGTTATCAGTATTTCTATTTATTGTTAAAACAATTTCTGAATATAGATTTTTCTTCTTCTTCTTCTAGTGTGGGTGTCTACTGTGATATAATAGAGGTAAAATGCTATGTCATCAATTATTGATTTTTTTCAATTTTAGTGTTTATTACACAATGGCTACAATCAAATTCCTAAAATTTACAAAATTATAATTATATAAAAATATATTTAACAAACAAGTTCCAGTCTAGTCATTAATTCTATAATTTCATTCTTTTCGCAATTCGTGAT
>CABFPE010000615.1:356668-381533 GCA_900660155.1 Hofstenia miamia | reverse complement strand
TTCCAACATATCTGCATATATAGTAAATCTTGGTTAAAGCCCCAATTACACGATAAGTTTTCCCTTATGAGTTTATCTTTATTTATGAAGCAATTATCAGATTAAGTAAACATTATTTACGTTTACACGATAAAGGGGGTGCCACACGATTAGTCTTTTGACTAGTCAAAAAACTTTTTTGACTATTGCCTGTCTTGACCTCTCAAAAGCATTCGATTCTATTAATCATGATATATTAATAAGAAAATTAAAAAATATTGGTTATTCTCTTAACAGTGTTCACCTCATCTAATTACTTAAGTAATAGACTTCAGCGAGTTAAATTAAATGATACTTTTTCAAATTGGTTGTCTGTCAATAATGGTGTACCTCAAGGAACCATACTAGGTCCCCTGCTTTTTAATATTTATGTGAATGACATGAAGGAAATTACGGACTGCGAAATAACACAATACGCCGATGATACATCTATTTACTGTGGAAATAAATCCTTAGATAAAGCTGTAAAAGTTATTGAATCGAATTGTATAAAATTGAGCAACTATTTTAACATGCATAGATTGCGTATTAATACGAAAAAAACTGAATTTTGCATAATGCAACCTTTTAGAAAAAAACGGACATCTCCGACTATTCAATTAATTTCAATAATTCATCTGTTATACCTGTTAATAAGTTTAAATATCTAGGAGTAATAATAGATTCAAATCTTAATTTCACGTCGCAAATAAATACTATTATTAAAAAAATGGCTGTTTCCCAACAGTTACCCCAATTGCTGTAATTCAAATGTTTCATGCATTTGTTATGAGTAATTTAAACTATGCTAATATCTTATATACTAATGTACACAGCCAAATGTTAAAAAAGCTTCGAGTTCAACTAAAATGGGCATTAAATGTTTGTAATAAAAACTCTTCTAAAACAAAAGAATATATTTCTAAATCTATTCTTTTTCCACAAGAGTTAATTATTTACAATATTATTATTTATTTCTTCAAATTCATAAAGAAAATACCACCCTACAACGAGATATCATTCTCATTTTCGACAGATTGTCTGAAGCAAAATAAACGAACAAAAAACTACTCACGTGTTAAATTTAATAAAAATATCATGAGTCAATCCTTTATTAATACTGCAATTTATAACTGGAATATATTGCCAAAAGAAATGAAAATAATAGACAACCTTAAAAAATTCAAAAAAGAATTAAAATTATTATTTCTCAAACAAAAGTTTATATCAGGTAGATCATGGATAGGATTTAAATTTTATAATAACGATTATACAATAAATCGAAATTAGTAAGCTATCCGTAGTCAGTGTTGTTTTATTTATTTCATTTTTTTTATTATTCATTTTTTGTACATAGTAGTTAATGACGCTATTCATTTGAAATATCAGTAAAATATTGTAAAAAAATTCAAATGTATAGATTATCTTATCTTATCTCATCTTAATTTAAGCTATTTATTTCTATATTTAGAAAATACCTAATGTAAAAAATGTAGTTTAAGTCATTTAACGATTGCTGTTGTGTTTTTATAATCTCATAAGTATATATTAATTTAAGTTTTATGTACTATATGTATGCTTAAATTTATTTTATATAGCTTTGATATTCATTTTCAATATAAAATTTTGTTTCTTTTCATGCAAACTGTGTACGACTATGTGTTTTGTAAAATCAATCAATTTATTCATTTTTGCGTAAATGTATTTTTGTATGAAAATGTGTTAGTATTTTTGTAATTAAAAGTGTTTTGCGAGTTCATGACATCTAATTGCTTCGTTTTTGAAATGGCGTTATGTATTCATTTGCGATTATCAAAATTTACTCATTGACTGAAGAAAAATGTGAATGTTAATGCTTTCTCAATAATTATAAAGTTTTTATTTTTAAATTCATAAACTAATCATTGATTTGTAGAATGTATTAAAATTTATATTTACATGCAATGCGATATTAAATAACAAAACCATTCATTCTTTAAAATACAAAAATAAAATCTGAATTTACAACAAAGATTAGTCGTATTTATATGTATATATGCTTTTCTTACTCGTCATTGAAAGTTTATACTAATACCATCATGATACTTTCATTTTGTTCAAAGTGACAAACCATATGAAGTGAAAAAAATGTATAAAGTGGAAAACCCATGTAAAAGTCTATAAATGTGTAAAAAAGTGACAAACCATATAAAGTGAAAAAAAATGTATAAAGTTGAAAACCCATGTAAAAGTCTATAAATGTGTAAAAAAGTGACTGCAAATGTGAAATTGTCAGAAACGAAATGTAAGTCACAAACGTGAAAAAACGTTGGAAAAGAAATGTAAGTCTAAAAATGTTGAAGAGTCATAGGCCAGGTAAGCATAATTGTATAAATTGGGAAAACATGTGATAATAGAGATTGTTTCCAACTTGTGAAAAAATTCTAGTTTTATATGATTTGAAAGTGTTTTATTTAATTGTTATAATTGTAAAGGGATTTCATGTTTGGTAGATAACAATCTTTACAATTGGATACATTTTTGACATTTGAAAAATAGATAAAACCACGTAATATTGACATTGTCAATGAAAGCATGCAACTTTATACATAGAGCGGATTAATGGAATTTCACATTGATGAAAGAACTACCCATAAAAATTTCAAACTTTTTTGGTAAGCTATTTTTATAATTAAATCTCAGATATTGTTTTGATTATTAATGCTTTTTTGCAATATGATCTCTAGTTAGTTTTACAGATATTTCTTTTAAAATGTAATCAATTTTATTTTAATGAATTTCTGTGAATTTGCAGTCCGATATTAAATTAACTATATACTTTATCATAAATAGAAACGTCATTTGTTTGTTAATACACATTTTTTATTAAATTTGCTTAAACTTTTAATTGTCATGTGTTTTTGATTATGAATGTCAACTCGTTTTTAATAATGACTTTTTTATTAACCATTAATTTAGATACTACCATGTGAAATTCATAATGTGCAAATACACATTGCGTTTGTTTCCTACAGCATTCCCATCGCAACAATGATGATAAACACAATAGACAAATTCAATAGTGAGATATATATGATCATTGCAAGCAAAGTGTAGAATAATTTACATTTTTGTCTTGTCTTAAACACGCATGTGGGTTTTACCACGTACATTTATTAAATATTAGAAATTGCGAGTTTTTGCATAAACTAGTTTTTGGTTTTTTCCCAAAAATTATTTTGCTTTATTACCGAAATAAGCCATTATGCTTCTAACGAGTATTATTATCTCTCTGATTTAAACATTTTTATTAAATTTTACTAAATAAAAGAAGTAAGTAAAGTAAACATATAAATTAAATTAATGTGGTATTTCCAATGTCATGTATGTTAATAAAAAAACAAGTATGTAAAATACGTATGTAAACTAAATTAATGTGATATTTCCAATGTCATGTTTGTTAATAAAAAAACAATTATGTAAAATAAGTATGTAAACAAAATTAATGTGGTATTTCCAATGTTATGTATGTTAATAAAAAAAACAAGTATGTAAACTAAATTAAGCCACATAAATAACCGAGTCACATACATTAACAAAATGCAAGTATGAAGTATGTAAATAAAATAAAACATGTAAGCTAAGTGAGGCCACATAAATAAGCAAGTAAAAAATTGGTTACATTTTCAACAATAGATTGCAAACAATTCTAATCTCATGGGATTTTTGAAAATTCCTCAACCTTTATGTGTATAAAAAATTGGTTACATTTTATACAATAGACTACAAACAAATATATTTGCCAACAAATATTATAACAAAAGAGAATATGTTCCAATGACGTCAGAGATACACAGACGGCCAAAGTACACAATTACATCATAGCCACGCCAGACATCCCGGCCAAGGTCAAAAGGACAATTGTGCTACGTCGTACGCTCGGATTTATACTACTTTTGTTGTCTATTCCCAATAAAACTATCAAACCAATTAATGATGTACGTATTTAAATGTGTTATATTGTTTAATTTTTTAAATAAAATGTAGTGATTTACATTGTCAAAGGCTTTCTTTATATCAAGGCTGATTAATCTTACATAATCATAATTTTGATTTTTGTATGACAGAATTCTATTTTGCAGTTCAATAACAGCATTTGTTGTTGTCCCATTTGTTCGGAATCCATGCTGATTTATATTTTAATGATTATTGTAGATATATTTGATGTGAAAATTAAATACACGTTTTTCAAACGTTCTTGACAATATTGAAATGGTGCTAAATTGGTCTTAAATTATGTAGTTTTGCCGTTTGTGATTTTGGAATTGGCATTATTATAGCAGTTTCTAAATTTTCGGGAATTTAGCAGTTCTTAGAGATTACGTAAATATAAATATAATGAACTATTGGTGTAATTATGTACGAAATTTTTTTAATAAACCAATATGGTATTCCGTCGTATCCTGTTGATGTTTTTTGACACTTTTCAATGCATGATATACTTGATGCATTGTTAGGGTTGGAATCTCTTCACTATCTATACTAGGAGTTCTAGGTTGTTTGTAATTCAAATCATTTGATATATTAGTAAACATTTTGTTGATTTCATTTGCATCAAATTCTTTATTCATCTTTGATAGTGTATTGCGTCCCATAAATTGATTTACAGAAGCCCACCATTTTTTGGATTTTTCCTTGAAATACTTCTTTTAATTTCTTTATTAATTCTTTCAAACATTTCATTTGTTTTATGATATTGTTTTTTACGCATTACTTTCTTTTTTCTCAATAAATATTTAATTTGAGGAGTCCTGAAAATCCTTGTTTGTCCTTTTAGCATTAATGATGGGACATGCTCTGTCAATGCAACTCTTGATTGTCTTACAAAATAATGCAGTCCCTTCATCAATATCGTATCGTATGATTTCTTCAAATTCTTCAAAATTTATATTATTCATTAAACAGTTTAGTTTTTCAATATTTTTTCCATTAATAATTTGAAATGGAATTGTCACTTTTTCTATACCTGTTATAAGGGAAGGTCTGCTTTTAATCCAAGATGATCTGTAGAAACTCAAGCTTGAAATGTATAACAATTTTTATATAAATTAGGATGAGAGGTTATAACATTATCTAGGTTTCTTACTTTTCTTGTATTTTTATGCTTGAGTTTTGTCATACATATAGAACTTAGCAGCTCATCAACATTGAGATCATTAAAGTCACCACCAATAATAAAAAATAATGCCTGGTTACTTAAAATTAATTTTTCTATGCAATCAGAGATACAATCTCGCTCTTCATTTTCCTTAGCAACAGTTAAATTTGGTGGATTATACAATCCGGCAATATACATTAACTTCTTATTAAACAGTACTTTGATCCACAATAATTCTATATTAATTGCTTCAGTAAATATTACGAGATTAATTTCAATATTGCTTTTAACATAAATACATACACAACCACCTCTGTGCCTTTTATTCGAAATTTCCCGATCTTTTCTAAAACAAAAATATCAAGCCAGTTGAGGATAACTTTCAGAAACCAAGTTTCACTAACTATACAGACATCTATTTCATATGTGAGAATATCAATTAATAAGGAATTTAAATCTTTTATGTTACTTAGGCATCTACAATTAATTACTCAAATCCTTGGAGCTTCTAGTTTTAAGGAAGGTGAATAATTATAAATATTGTTATGTATGAATGGAGTTACATAATTGTTCAAATTAGACTTAATTAGGTAAGAATCGTGAAAATTTACGTTTTCTAATTCTGTTAGTCAATCATCAGTTTCTGTTCTCTGCATGATTACCTTAATATTAGACAAATAAGTAGGACAATCTTTCGAAAAATTAGAATGATTACATTTCTCAGGGTATGAAGTGCTGCAATTTACACATTTATATTTACAAGGATTGTTCTTATTTGTACAATTTGTATATATGTGATTTTCCACACATTCCACAGTTAGAACATATACGTTCATAAAAATATTCACTGACCTTTCACATCTGAAGACCCATATGTATGCTGTTGTCAAGCAAGAATTTCCGTACTTTTGGGGATACTTTAACGAAAATTATTGAGGTTTTGCTATATCCGCTAATCTTAGTAAATAATATTTCAAACATTGAATCATTTAAACCACACAAATCTTGCAACTTTGGGTTTTCAATTAATATTTTTTCTTTGATTTCCGGTGCACTTAAGTTTTCTAAAAAAAATAGCTCGGTACATTTAGAATTTTTAGCTTAGGTGCAATCTTTTGTATTCTACAAAATTATAAGACTTATTTTTCCCGATATTATTTTTAATAACCTCAACATCAGCTTTAGATTCACAAGCAAAAACAAGTTCATTATTCTTATTTGGGAATATCTTTCTAATTTTAGGAAAATCCTTAGCATCTTGAATTTCGTTAAGAATATCTTGAGTAACATTTGAAATATCAGTACTTGTTATACATAGGTTCTTTATTCGCTAATTTTTGCTTTGTACATTTAATATAATAGCTGCTTGTTTGGTTTAATTTATTTCTTTTTAAAATATTGAAGTAACTTTCTTCATTATGACTGACAGTATTTCTCAATATCAATAAACTTTTAAGTTCAGAAAAATAGACTCGTGACTCAATAAAAGTACATCACCTATAGTCTTGCCTCTTGAAAAATTTACTAAGTTCCTTAATTCATTAAGTTTCTTAACAATTTCATTATTCATAGCCATATCGTGTAGAATTTTAAATTATGTTTAAAATGTACACAATAAAAAAATTCGACTTGTTAATCTTGGAAAATACAATGGCCCCTCGTTAAGTGCTAAAACGTTTTATGCAAAATTTTTACACCCGATTTTTCTTTCCACTTCTCAAGTTATGAAATTATTAAGTCAATCAATAAGCTTAAATCCAACAAATCAAGCGGTCCCTCAAGCATTCCCTCATGGGACCTTAAAATTACTGCAGACATCATTGCAGATCCATTAGATTTTATCTTTAATGAATGCATAAAATTTAATTACTTCTATTTTTAAGAAAAACGATTCATCAATTGCCACTAATTATCGGCCAATCTCAATCACTTCTCCAATAAGAAAATATTCGAAAGATTATTACATAATCAAATAACTGAACATTTAAATAATTATAATTTATTATCAAACACGCAATTTGGATTTCGCAAACATATCTCAACAACTGATGCACTATTAAATGCTACTGAAAGTAGGAGAGCATCAATTGATTCTAATAAATTTGTAGCTATCGCTTGTTTAGATCTTTCAAAAGCCTTTGATTCGATTAATCATAACATTCTAATTGAAAAACTATCTTACTTAGGATTTTCTAGTAATAGTAAGCAATTGATAACTAGTACCTCAATCAAAGATTCCAAAGAGTTGAATTAAATTACATTTTTTCAGAATGGTTACCTGTTGCAATGGGGTGCCTCAAGGTACGATTCTAGGTCCTCATAGTTTTAGTAAATGACATGCATTCTATAACTTCTTTTTCCAAAACACCTTTTTATATTGAATACCCTTCTGACATTCTTCAAGCTAATCAGATACCTACCACCTTATAATACTATTAAAATACCGGGATTTACTTCATTAATGTCGCCATTCGAACCTGGAATTTGCTACCTAAAGAAAAATATTTAAAAATTGAAATCGTTTAAAATGCATTTAAAAATCTTCTTTAGGCAAAAATATATTTCTGGAAATTCCTGGCTAGGATACAAATTTTATAACAGTGACTATACTATAACTTGTTATTAAAATAGTACTATAGTAATTTATTCATAGCCTGCAAGATTTCTTTCGTAATTTATGTGAATTTGTATAGATGTGTTTTGTGAATTTAATGATGCTATTCAGATAAATTATCAGTTAGCATTTATCTGAATAAAGAATCTTATTTAATCAAATGATGTCGAAAATACAAAATGTAACAATAATATAATTTATAATTGAAGTAAACAAATTGTAAGATAAGATAAGAAATTCTTTATTCAGATAAATGCTTACAATTAAATTCACAAAACATATGTATACGTTAGACTTATAGAGATATATTTTGCTGAACTTTACCATCGCACTTTACAAAAATTTCCTCTAAACGATTTTATTAAGACAAACGCTAATTATAGGTGATTGATGCTGATATATGTAATCATCTTTGGTGTTGAGACTTGATTCCATTGATCTTGTGTATTTAGTTTCGATTATTTATAAATTTTTAGGGATGGTTTATCTTAATATTTTGACGTCATAATTTAATCCACATTGATTTTAATTCTATACTATTGTATTATATGTATGAATGTATATGCATACATGCCACCGCAATAAAGACAATCAAGTACCTTGCCCCGGCACCACAAACGTCCACCGACGTCCTTTCAACCACACCGCCTAATTGTTTTTCAACCTCCGAGGTATTAAGGTTCTGTCGCTTATTGAATTGTTACTAAACGGTATGGATTAAACTATTTCTTAATGTTATGACTGCGCATAGTTTAACGACGCAAATTTTCCCCAAAATGTAAATTTATCAGCATTTTTCCAATAACACATATGCCTAGAAAAAAATCACTTCGAAGAGCTTTTGGCAATTTTGGACTTAAATTTTTTATTACAAATGTATGGAATTGAAGCCAATCCAGGCCTTTTACTCAATTATGAAACATCCAAAAAATATTTCATCTAAGAAAGATATGACTAATTACGTATCTGTGTTAGACAACATAAACACATGTAAAATGCTGTTTTTCATTTTCATTAAAATAACAGCATTCCTTCTTCTATTTTCTAGTCATGATCTGGAAGTTTCAGATAACCGAAAGCTTACTAAATACGCCAAATTATGTTCAGCTGCTGGTATATCCTTCATACCGTTATCAGTGGAAGGTCTAGGAGAATGATCACCAATTGTTATCAAAGTATTCTCCAAGATGTCTTTTATGTTTTCTGCCAGAAGTGCCTCTTGCGATCTGAATACGATTTCTCCATATTTTTTCCAGCAATTGGGGAAATCCTACACTTCTATTATCAAGATATGGTGGTTAGGGTTCAAGCAATTCATGTCTAATCTATGACATCTGTGAACCCAAACTCATTAAATAGTGTTGTCCACAGCATCTCAACCGTTGTACAAGTGTTCCAGTATCGATCACCCAAAAAATAATCATTGCGATGTTAATTTTACATGTATTTATTTTTGTTCTTTTTAACAAAAACAATTTTAAATTTGGGGATTCTTAAATATTCTATTTTGTAGTGTAAATTTTATAAAATTGTTTTTAATTGTTTTTCTAGTACTAACAATATTATTACTAATATAGGCATCGAGATTAATCCCGGTACTTTTAAAACGGATAATATTTACGAATATTCAGAATTCTCAAATATTATGAATTCAATTAATTGTTTTAAATATTTCAAATAAATTTTCAGGATATTTCTATTAAAAATTCAGAATATGGACAATTAGTTTCTGAACTGCATACAAACTTTATCTTGGGCATAACTGAAACTTGGTTTACAAAGGAAAATGATAACTCATTTTAGTCAATTGATAATTCTAAATTTAAAATATTTAGAAAGGAAAGAAATCCAATCATACACTTTAATAAGACAAAAGGGGAGGTGTTATGTTATTAATACCTAAAACACTCAAACCAAAACTTAGGAAAGATGTTGCGAAAGACCCAACTTTTGAAAGTCTTTCGTTGAAATTCGAAATCCAAACAACAATTGTAATTGCCAGTTGCTAAATATCTCCTATTGTCCAAATATAACGTATACAAATAGTTTTTCTTACAAATGGAAAATAAATTGGCAAATATAACGCCACTATATAAAAAAACGTTCTTGAAAATTGCTCAAATTTTAGACCTACTTCAATCACCTCTCCAATCAGCCAAGTTCTTTGAACGAATTCTTTTTAATCAAATTAATGAGCGTTTTTACAAACATGATCTTAACTGTATAGCACAATGTAGTTTTCGTAAAGGTATTTTTACGAGCTTTAGTACAAGCTATTGAAAAATGAAGAAAAACGATAGATAATGAATACTCAGCAGTATTTTGCTTAGACCTTTCGAAAGCATTCGATTTCATTTATCATAGCATATTACTACAAAAAATTAAATTTCTAGGTTTTTCTAATGATAGTATGGGTCTCATTTCTAGCAATAAACTTAATCTCTCAAAACCTTCCAACTAAAGCAAATATTCAATTAATTCATACTCTAGTTTTAAGTCATTTCAAATATGCGAATATACTCTACACAGATATAAACCAACAGTTCCTCAGAAAATTCCAGATACAACTAAATTCGGCTATCAAAGTAGCAGTTAATAATCGTAGCTTTAATAAAAATAATGAATGCAGAAAAATTTCAAACTTATTTCTACATCCACAATGCTATATCTATATGTAAATGTCCTAAACGCATTTTTCAAAATAATTAATAGTACTTTCCCATATAACAAAATGACTTTCTTTCCAAAAAATAATTAATAAACAAAACAAAAGAACGCATTTAATTCAACCAATCAGGTATAAGAAGCGAATAATGGAAAACTCTTTTCTAAACACAGCTATAAATTAATGGAATGAATTACCAAAATACATCAAGCAAGTAAATAATTTAAAAACTTTCAGATTTATATTAAAAAATACTTTTGCACCTTTAATATAAAAAGACTGAAATGGCGAGGTTATAAATTTTACAATCCTGATTACTCTATTAATAGAAACTAACATCGCCATAATCCTAGTTAATTACATTATTATCTGTAAATATTTCTTGTTTTATTTCATTTTATTTTATTTGTATTTCTTTTCTTTACGCTTTTAGAATTTTTTTCAGTATTTTTATTGTTCAAACAATTTCTGAATATAGATATTTCTTCTTCTTTTTCGTTTAAATACCTCAAATTTATCTAACAAAATTTGCTATTACAAGTCATTTATTAGCAATTTTCATGAAAATGTACTACTAGCAATCTCAAGACATGGTTTACCAGCTATGAAAACAATAATCAATATAATTTATTCTGTAAGGACAAAGCTCCTTTCAATTTAATTTGCAAAAGTAAGGCGGCGGGGTAATCTTTTTAGTACCGAAATCAGTTCATCCAAAACAGTGGAAAAATTTGAAAGCCTTTGGGTTGAAATTAATAATCCTAACAAAAATTCACTCTTTAAAAAGCAATTAATTAATGTTCCATTCTGCCCTAATAAGCGTTATGCTATGAATTTTTCGAGCAACTTGAGAATGAAATTTCACTCGCTTACTCAGAAAATATTGATTCAATATTAATGGGCTATAAGAACCTAGATTATTTTAATAGAACTGATAATATAACAATTAATCTCCTTCTTAATACTTTGAATTTAAAAAACCAAATTCTCTCAGTCCTACAAGTGTGCAACTTTGATTGACTACATTGCATTGCCCCAAATTAATCTTGATTTTTTATATTACTCCTCTGAATGTCTATTTTCTGCTCACTGCATAATACCAGCCTGTTTCCCTAAAACTAAAATAAACTCTGAAATATCCAGAAAATCGATCACTATTCACGAAAAATCTTCTGATAATATGGAGAACCTGAAAAAACGCACTTTACTGAGAAACTTAGACTTCTGTATGTTTTGCGATTGATCTTAACAACATGAGCAAAAGCATTGTTAATATTCTTGAACCATATCTACATGAATATTGTCCCGAAAAGAAAGTCTTTTGTTACATACTATTTTGCAAAAATAAGAAAAATGCAAGCCTTGGCTTTCGATTTCTGCAAAGAATTAATTAATAATTAGGAAAAGTGACATTTTAAAATGTTTTTTCTTCTTCCGTACTCCTGAAAGTTATGCATTATAAAAATAAGGTAGAAATATGTCTAATATAGAAAATCGTCAAGCTTACAATAAATATGTGAATACCATAGATGGACGCGGGTGTAATATTTTATAATTACATTGCACCGCGCCCGCAATCGCATGTCTGTTAGAAAAATTCACCCACAACCGCAACACACCCATTATTTTCTAAATGTCGCCTGTCTATTACAAAACTATATCACATGCATAAAGTATTATAATAATGTGTCCTATAGCCTTACTACAGTGTCATTTTACTTTTTTTTACAGTATTAAACACGGTTCTTCTAAAATAGTAGATAACAAACACAGTAGTCAACAAAGTAAAAAATGAATTAATTTGATATTATAAACATTGTTTTTACTAAGCGCAAAACAATACCAACATCAAACAATTTGATTGTTTAGCTTTAATAAGACCAGCATTTCAGCAGTCTCCGGAACTAGTCGATTACGTTTTTCCAGAACAATGTTACCAGCACATGAAACTGTTTTCACTTTCAGCTGAGGAGGAGTGGGTAACAAAATCACGACGAGAAATAACACGTTATAGGCGCGTTTTCCAATTATGGTTCAATTATGACGTCATTATAAGTAATGTCAATAATCGAATTGACTTTCCACTAATTTTGTTTAAATGAATGAATGAAGTCAAATATATTATATTGTATAGATTTCGTAGTATATTGTATTAGTTTAATATTAAACATGTAACAAGATAAAAATGTCCACTCGTTCGTACCGCACCGCAACCCGCGGGGCATTTGAAATTCATTACCCGCACTGCACCGCACACGCATCCGTGTACATGATGAAAAGCTTTGTTAATATTCTTGAATATATTTATATGAATGTTGTCCCGAAAAGAAAATCCTTGCTACTAACAATTTTCACAAAAATATAAAGAATGACAATCCTTGGGTTTTCGATTTCTTAAAAGAATTAATAATTAAGAAAAGTAACATTTTTAAATTTTGTTCCAACTTCCGTATGCCTGAAAGTTATGCATTATATAAAAGAGATGAAAATATTTCCAATATAAAAAATCGTAAAGCTTACAATGAATATATTAAACATGAATACAATAAATTACCGAATCAAAGGAGTAAATGGAGATTCATTAACGAAATTTTGAATTCTACCATATTAAAATCTTCTCCCATAGAAAAAATTATAGACCTTAAATGAAATCAATATGTGAAAGATTATGAAATGTCCAATATCCTTATTCAGACATTTACAAACTTGGGTAATTATGAAGGTCTTGAAATTTAATTCCAAGAAATAACTTCTAGTTGTCACACCCCTGAATTTGAAGAAAATAAGGCAATCAAAAACTAGAATCAAATAAGTTGTTGTAAGACCGAGTTTCAACAGTACTGAATGAATGATACTTTATTAAAAATACAAGGCGTACAAATAAACATTTTATATATTCAAGACGTGCTGTATTTTAAAATCTAGCCTGTAGAGTTTATAGTAATACCAGCTTCCACACGACCAGTTACCCAAGGTGCTCAGATGAGAGCTCATCTGAGATAAGTCTAGTGGTCCCCGAAAGTCCCAATATGGTTACTTAAAGACAATGCAAAATATATTGCCGAACCTAAATTTATGTCTTTAATGAATGCTTAAGATGGAATATTTTTCTTGATTTGTTGAAACCCAAAGTGCCCCAAAACCATAGATCTATACCAATCATATCACCAATCAGTGAAATATTACATGAACAAATTACACTTCATTTAAATAATTATAAATTTTGGGCCAAATAACAATCACTTTCAGAAAAAATTACTCAACATCAGACGCACTTATACAAACGACAGAAGAATGGAGAGCATTTTTAGATAGCCTGTCTAGACCTCTCAAAATCCTTCGATTCTTTTAATCATGAGATATTATCAAATAGAAATTAGAAAATATTGGTTTTTCTCTTAACAGTGCGCACCTTATATCTTTTTTAACAACATATATTTAAATTCTCATGACATATACATTTATTCATTTATGAACTTATAAAGAAAATAATGCAACTTTCTTCATATGAACTCAGTATCACAGTAAATGTTTGTTTCTTGGTTACATTTATAAACTACATCTACATTAATAAATATTTTTTACTTATTGTTCTTGAATTGTACATCTTATTCTATAAATAGTCAGATAATTGATAATTTTTCTTACAATCATGTTTTTCAACCAGTACTGATCCTTGCGGTTATCCATGGTTTAGTTCTAATGAATTAGATATTTCTTCTTTGAGTTTCACATAATGGTATCTATTACTTGAATAACTCTATTAATAAATCATTAAAATTATAAATTTGCTTTAATTTTTCCAATAAAATAGAATGGCTTATTGAACTAAATGCCTTTGAAATATGTAATGATGCTATATATGCTTTTCCATTTCTATCTAATTTTGATCTCCAGTCTACAATGGATAAAATAAAGCATCATTTGTAGAGGTAGCTTTTTGAAATTCAAACTAATGTTTTGATACTAATTCATTTGTTCCACATACAATTTTTCAAATATTTTATTAATTTCTGTTAAAAGTGAAACTGGTCGGTAATTTTCCTCAAGACCTTTTCTTTCTTTTTTACATATATGTGTAATTTTAGCAATTTTAAATAATCAGGACTAGTTGATTCTACTAAGCATTGATTAGATAAGTCACACAGAGGTCTCAATAAAATACCTATGGCACCCTTCACCAACCAGAGAGGAAATTCGCAATGAACTTTCGCTTTGTTCCAATTAGTTATATTTATTTTTTTCTAAAAATGCTACTAAGGTAATAAATCTTGGTTTATAGTGATCATCATGTTATCTAATATTCCAATGCTTATGATAGAATTGCTTAAATTTTGTGTTTAGGTTGTTATTCCTTCCTAGTTTCACAAATCATTCACTTAGAATATTACTAATTTCTTTGTC
Organism: Hofstenia miamia; assembly: GCA_900660155.1. NCBI lineage: Eukaryota > Metazoa > Xenacoelomorpha > Acoela > Hofsteniidae > Hofstenia > Hofstenia miamia. The sequence continues at coordinate 366,695 of CABFPE010000615.1, read as the reverse complement.
ATTTATAATACATTCACCATTATCATTTACAATATAAGGAATTTCATTTTCTTCTTTACAAAATTTGCATTTTGTTGCGGCTTTATTTCTTAATGTTTTATAATGATTATAGTTGGCTTTTGTTTTATTTTGATAAAAATTTGCGTAGGCCTTATGCTTTTTTTCTATTGCATTCTTTTTTTCTTTAGATATCAATATCTTCCACGCTTGGTTTTCATTTTTCATATTGTGTTTTTGAATCTTTGCAAATGGACAAAGCTTATGATAAAGACTTGTTAAATTATCGATTATTAATATCATTTTTTGATTTACTGTTGTGCCAAAGTAATAATCACTCCAGCTTAAGTTCATCAATTCCTTCAAAAAATTTGTGTCATTAAAGTATTTCTTAGAATAAAATCTTTCAATGTAATATATCCGTGAACCTGTTTGAGTTTTTATATTGTTAAATATTGCAAGTGTCAGCAAGTGGTCTGATATGAAAAAATCTGTAACAAAAACTTCATATGTATTAATAGTTGAGATGCCGGTAATGATATCGTCAACCAAGAAGGCTTAACAAAATTGATATGCATTGGTATATTTTTATTTAGAACTTCCATATTAAAGATTTCGTGAAATTTTCTTTTTTCAATTTCACACAAGTAGTTTTGGTTATAATCACCCATAATAATAATTAAGTTTGTTGTTTGACTTGCAATGCAAATTTCTTTGTATAAGTTTTCTTCAAAAGCTTGAAATGATTGCTTGCTACAATAACTTAAATTGAACCCATAAGCTAACAAATTCAGAATTAACTTCAGAAATATCATCTCTGGTTATTGGTTTGCATTTGCGTGGTATATTTTTGTGTTAAAGCTTGTCTTCTAACTCTTTGAAAGATTAAAAATTTGTCATTTAAATTTCTTAAGTAGTCATTAGATTTTAACCGGTAACGCCAATGAATGTACTGTCATCAAAATTCTAATTTGAATTGTAAAATTTATCAACTTTATTCATAACACTCTGGAACTTGGTATTTACTAATTTTCTTTATTTTGTTAGTTACAATTTTTTCATTTACTTTGTTGCAGGGTATAATATTTTCGTATGCAATTTTATTACAATTCATGATTAGTCTTCAAAATAGTTACTGCATTTGATTTTTATAAATAGGACACTTTTTGCTAAATGAGTTATGGTTATTATATGATTTCTCTTACATATATGCATTTTCATAGTTGATGCATTTATCCATTTAATTAACATTTTTAACTGGACAATTCTTATAGTGTGATTATCCATGCAGTACATACAGTTAGATGTTTTCATTGAACATATCTTTGTAGAATGACTAAATTTGCCACAATTACTACATTTTCTGACATATTATTGATAAAAAGTACGAACAATTCCAAAACCAAACTTTAATTTTTTCCAATCAGCCCATGTCTCAATTTTGCTGAAACCTTCATTATTATTTCTTTGCATTTGCCATAATTGTTTATATTACTGATATTAATTAACAATGCTCCATTTCAAAATACTTGAAAATATTTTCATTATCAGCAAATAATTAGACTTAATTTCCTTAAAGTTAGTTGATTCTTCACATAAAGGTATCTTAGTAATCTTGATTTTTGGCATAAGTTTGATTGATTTTTATATTCTTATACCCCTCAATTTACCAAGTGCTCTTTCTGTTATATTTGTATCTTCATCAGTTTTACAAACTATGACAATATCATTTTTGCCATTTAATTTCAATTGTTTTACACTTTGCCCTTTTTAAATTGACTTCTTAACATTATGAACAAGTTTTTTGCATGCTTTTTTGTTTAAATTACCATCATCATTTTTTAAATTATTACTCAAAATGACTAATTTTGGCTTAAATACTTTCGAAGGTTGGAATTCTTTGATTGTAGTATTAATAGTATTACTCAATTGTGCATTTTCACATATGATTTTTAAGCATTTAATGAATTTCGAATTTATGCCACAAACAATATCTTCATATTCAAGTTTTAATGTATCTGATACTTTTAGTTCATTAATAAAGTCATCAAGATTAGAAAAATCTCTAAATAGTGCGTTTATTCGCCCATCCTCTATAAGAGGACTAGCCTTTAGATTTTCTGAATACTGCATATGATTGGTAATTAAGCAAAAAATAAATCTTACCATTTAACAATCTAATTACTTAATTCATAAATTTCAGTTAGTTAAGTTAAATGGTACTTTTTCACATTGGTTTTCAGTCAACAATGGTGTTCCTCAAGGAACCAAACTAGGCTTAATTTCACATATCAAATAAATGGTATTCTTAAAAGAATGGCTGTTGGTACTAGAAAGATATCTCATATTTCCCAACAGTTCCTCAATTGCAAAAATTCAAATGTCTCATGCTTACATTATAAACAATCTAAGCTATGCTAATATTTTATATACTAATGTACAAAGCCTAATGCTAAAAAAGCTTAGAGTTCAACTAAAATGGGCATCAAATGTTTGTAATGAGAACTCCCCTAAAACAAAAAATTGTATTTCTAAATCTAATCTTTATCCACAAGAGTTAATTATTTACAATATTATTATTTAATTCATTAATGAAATTCCACCCTACAACGAGATATCATTTTCGATGCACTGTCTAAAACAAAATAAACGATAATAAAACTATTCACGTGTTAAATTTAATAAATATCATTTATACTAAATAAAAGTTTATATCAGGCAGATCATATAGATAAGATTTAAATTTTATAATAGCGACTATAAAATATTGTACATATATATATATGCTGTTTATATGTGTTATTGTATTTCTTATACATAGTTGCAGACTACACATCTGCTTAAAGAAAACATAAAATGCTCTAATAAACTTATAGTGTTTTTAAAATGTTCTTCTTTATATTCNGATATGAAAAAATCTGTAACAAAAACTTCATATGTATTAATAGTTGAGATGCCGGTAATGATATCGTCAACCAAGAAGGCTTAACAAAATTGATATGCATTGGTATATTTTTATTTAGAACTTCCATATTAAAGATTTCGTGAAATTTTCTTTTTTCAATTTCACACAAGTAGTTTTGGTTATAATCACCCATAATAATAATTAAGTTTGTTGTTTGACTTGCAATGCAAATTTTTTTGTATAAGTTTTCTTCAAAAGCTTGAAATGATTGCTTGCTACAATAACTTAAATTGAACCCATAAGCTAACAAATTCAGAATTAACTTCAGAAATATCATCTCTGGTTATTGGTTTGCATTTGCGTGGTATATTTTTGTGTTAAAGCTTGTCTTCTAACTCTTTGAAAGATTAAAAATTTGTCATTTAAATTTCTTAAGTAGTCATTAGATTTTAACCGGTAACGCCAATGAATGTACTGTCATCAAAATTCTAATTTGAATTGTAAAATTTATCAACTTTATTCATAACACTCTGGAACTTGGTATTTACTAATTTTCTTTATTTTGTTAGTTACAATTTTTTCATTTACTTTGTTGCAGGGTATAATATTTTCGTATGCAATTTTATTACAATTCATGATTAGTCTTCAAAATAGTTACTGCATTTGATTTTTATAAATAGGACACTTTTTGCTAAATGAGTTATGGTTATTATATGATTTCTCTTACATATATGCATTTTCATAGTTGATGCATTTATCCATTTAATTAACATTTTTAACTGGACAATTCTTATAGTGTGATTATCCATGCAGTACATACAGTTAGATGTTTTCATTGAACATATCTTTGTAGAATGACTAAATTTGCCACAATTACTACATTTTCTGACATATTATTGATAAAAAGTACGAACAATTCCAAAACCAAACTTTAATTTTTTCCAATCAGCCCATGTCTCAATTTTGCTGAAACCTTCATTATTATTTCTTTGCATTTGCCATAATTGTTTATATTACTGATATTAATTAACAATGCTCCATTTCAAAATACTTGAAAATATTTTCATTATCAGCAAATAATTAGACTTAATTTCCTTAAAGTTAGTTGATTCTTCACATAAAGGTATCTTAGTAATCTTGATTTTTGGCATAAGTTTGATTGATTTTTATATTCTTATACCCCTCAATTTACCAAGTGCTCTTTCTGTTATATTTGTATCTTCATCAGTTTTACAAACTATGACAATATCATTTTTGCCATTTAATTTCAATTGTTTTACACTTTGCCCTTTTTAAATTGACTTCTTAACATTATGAACAAGTTTTTTGCATGCTTTTTTGTTTAAATTACCATCATCATTTTTTAAATTATTACTCAAAATGACTAATTTTGGCTTAAATACTTTCGAAGGTTGGAATTCTTTGATTGTAGTATTAATAGTATTACTCAATTGTGCATTTTCACATATGATTTTTAAGCATTTAATGAATTTCGAATTTATGCCACAAACAATATCTTCATATTCAAGTTTTAATGTATCTGATACTTTTAGTTCATTAATAAAGTCATCAAGATTAGAAAAATCTCTAAATAGTGCGTTTATTCGCCCATCCTCTATAAGAGGACTAGCCTTTAGATTTTCTGAATACTGCATATGATTGGTAATTAAGCAAAAAATAAATCTTACCATTTAACAATCTAATTACTTAATTCATAAATTTCAGTTAGTTAAGTTAAATGGTACTTTTTCACATTGGTTTTCAGTCAACAATGGTGTTCCTCAAGGAACCAAACTAGGCTTAATTTCACATATCAAATAAATGGTATTCTTAAAAGAATGGCTGTTGGTACTAGAAAGATATCTCATATTTCCCAACAGTTCCTCAATTGCAAAAATTCAAATGTCTCATGCTTACATTATAAACAATCTAAGCTATGCTAATATTTTATATACTAATGTACAAAGCCTAATGCTAAAAAAGCTTAGAGTTCAACTAAAATGGGCATCAAATGTTTGTAATGAGAACTCCCCTAAAACAAAAAATTGTATTTCTAAATCTAATCTTTATCCACAAGAGTTAATTATTTACAATATTATTATTTAATTCATTAATGAAATTCCACCCTACAACGAGATATCATTTTCGATGCACTGTCTAAAACAAAATAAACGATAATAAAACTATTCACGTGTTAAATTTAATAAATATCATTTATACTAAATAAAAGTTTATATCAGGCAGATCATATAGATAAGATTTAAATTTTATAATAGCGACTATAAAATATTGTACATATATATATATGCTGTTTATATGTGTTATTGTATTTCTTATACATAGTTGCAGACTACACATCTGCTTAAAGAAAACATAAAATGCTCTAATAAACTTATAGTGTTTTTAAAATGTTCTTCTTTATATTCATGTAACGAATTTCATCTGTAGTTCAAAGAACGTTGACTATTCGTCATAACTTTATTGTTGGATAAGAATACTGCAGGAAAAATACGCGATGTGTATTTCCACATTATGAATTTCACAATGTAGTATCTAAATTTATGGTTTATAAACAAGTCATTTAAAAACCAAATGATATTCACAATCGAAAACACATGACAATTAAAAGTTTAATGTTTAAACAAATGAGTTAACGTTCTTGTTTACGATGAAATATATAAACGATTATAATTTAAAGAAATGCTGTAAAAATTTGAGAAAACAAAAGTGTTAGTTTTGTACAAAAGGTTTATTACATTTTGTATATTATTTGCTAGTTTTTCCGTTGCCACTATGGGATCTTTATCTTTGTCGATTGTGCAGATATGATCAGCAAATTGTACTTGTTCACAATCCTTTACCTATAGTGAAGTATCATTTATACATACATACATACATATCTTTAGTGAAGAACCACTATTTGCATTTAACCAATGTATTATTGATAACGAATTCCCTGGCATTTTTAAGAAATCAGAACCAATCCCTATATATAAAAAGGCGAACTTCTAAATGCACATAATTATAGGCACATTCTCTTAGCAAACTGCTCGAAAAATTAATAAGTAATTAAATAAACGTGTATTTGAAATCTGAAAATATTTTCTCGAAAAAACAATTTGGTTTTCGTAATGGTTATAGCACTCAAGATGCAATATCATCAATGTCAGAACAAATATGCCCTTTATTAATGTAGTTGTATTGTCCTTGACTTAATCAGAAATTTTAACTCAATCAATTTCCACATTTTATTAGATATATTAACGCATTGTGACTTTGATAACAAAGCTATTAACTTTATAATGAGCTTCCTTATTGATTGTAAAAAAATCAAAATATATTCCAACTGATCATGGGGTGCCGCAGGGCTCAATTTTAGGTCCCATTCTATTTGTAATCTACGTGAATGACATAACGCAAATGTAAATCATAGTAAAATTTATCAATATGCAGATGATATCAGTTTTATAAGTACTGACATGAATGTCTTTATAATGCGAAGGATATCAAAAATTTTACAAAATATTTGTCAATAATCAAATGAAAGTAAATTTCGAAAAAACACAATTTATAATATTTTCCTCTAAGACATTTAGAAATATCACAAAAAGCATTGAACTTAACATAAATCATGTACCAATAAAGTAAAGTGAATCTATCAGCTATTTAGGCGTTGAAATCGATAATGACTTAAATTTCGGACAATTCTTATTGGCTGTAAGAAAATGACTTCAGGGGTTAGGTACCTTCATCATCTTTGAAATTGTTCAAATGCATATAAGCAATTAACAAATGCTATCTGCTTATTTAACTTTCAATATTGCTCATTTCTCTTTACAAATATAAATTCGAAAAATATCGCATTCTGTTTAAGACATTTTATTGGTTTCTTCGAATACTCAATTGTGCTCCAAAACATGAAAGTTCATCCAACTATCGACTAAGGTAGATAGAGAGTCTTTTACCTGATGTTAGTGGTTTGTAACCTGCAGAATCTAAACCTGAGGTCGATTGTCTCAAACACACTCCCTTAAGAGCCGAAAGGTGTTTAAATTTTCACGTTTTATATTTGACCAATTCTTGTTTATCTAAGGGACGATATCAAATTACGAAATCTGCAAATTTCCATCCAAAACATCAGTTTTAGAGGTTTCTTCATTTAATTTTTAAAGTTGTTTTTCTTGATTCTGTAAAAATAAACAATTGTCATTTCTAATTTTATCTTCCCGAAATTTCGCCTGATAGCTCATTAAATGCTAATCTCATGCTTGTTTCTATTTTTTACTATTCTTTAATAAATTCTAGAGTATATACTTTTGCATAATTCTTGTAATTATGTCTTAGAAATTGCCTTATTGTATAAAATTGTTAATATTTTTATTAAATCATGATGAATTCAGAAAAATCAAAATCTAGAATTTTTATTATACTTATAAGTTTTCATTTGTGAAAGTTTAAGCAAATCTAATTGTAGTTTGTAGAAGCAGAATGGTAGTCAGCATTGGTTGTTAATTTTCGGTTTGGCCGCAATTTTGATTTCTCATTTGCATAATTTTTCAAAAAAAATGTATAATCGAATTGCCTAATCTTTAAGCTAAACTTATACGGTAAAAGTTTCATCTATCTACCTTAATATACAAAATATTATCTCCTTATTACAAAATTCAAATGCATATACCTCATCATAACATTTAAATTGGTCAACATTCCATTTTGTTTTTAATATGATATATTAAATTAAATGAGCGTTTACAAAACTTTTATGCTTAGTAGTAGTAATAGTAGTAGTAAATATTAGAATTTTAGTTTACAAAATGCATTTAAATAGAAAAAGGCTTAGATAAACATTTTAATAGTTTTCACCACACGGCAAGTAAAATATGGAATAACCTAAATCAACAAATTCAAATCGAAAAAATACAAGAAATTCAAGAAAAAATTACCAACATTCATCTTTAATAGACAATGCGTTCTTAAAGACAATAACATGCTACAATCATTTTAAAATTTGCATAGCCCTAAAAAGCACACTCAAACACAGGCAGACACATATTTATATTATATGTTATAGTATCATTATTAATTGTAAATGCATGTAGCTTGTAGTTCATAGCTTTGTGCTTGTACATAACAGCAATAAATTGCTTTGACTTTTACTACTGTTCTTATTAACGTAAACGGAGAATGAATTTTTCTATTCCATTTCCCGTTGTCATTTCTTTTTTTACAGAAACATTACCATCCAATATCAACTTTAAGCATATGAAATCTAACACGTTCATTTTCTGATTACTAAGGTTCATTAAATTTCATAAATTTTATTTATTTGAACTTTGTGGTGAAGTTCAAGTCATGATTCTGGCAATCTCAGATTTACAAACGTGAGTTATTTAAACTTTTGAAAGAGTTCAAATTAAAAAATGAACATATGTGTATCATCCATTTAATACATTTGGATTCCAGTAGTTTTTGTTACACCACTAGTGAAATATTAGGAGGTGTATAGCTCAAGAGTACCACAATATTAAAGGTTTCCTCAAAAACAAAAATATATCAATTCTTAAATTGTTTATTTAAATGGATCAATTCCAAAATTTATTGAAATAGCTTAGTTAAACTAAACCAGAGATTAAAATCATTTAACATGACATACAGCTTCATTACTTTAACAGTGTCAATAACACACTGCATTGCAATATTTATACTAAATTGTTAATACAACATTATAGGAAAATGGGATTCATTAAATTTTAGTACAAAATAATTGATATCATGGAATGTTTAGAGATAAAACATCAATTTACATCAATCAACACATGAAATTTTTCTAATAAAACCTGCCTTTGTTTGCTAATGTTTTGTCTTTTGATCTTATTCATGCAGGAATTTATTATCAGATGGGCCTCTAATGCCAATTTTCTTTAAAATTTACCCACATTTAACAACATCTAACAAGATTTTAATTAAGCCGCATAAAGTACAATTTTTATCCCATCTAATAGAAATTTAAAACACAGGATTCTCATTACTTTAGCTTGTCAATGTAAATTCACATATTTTTAGATGTATTGGATTTCTTACCAAATTAGAAACTTCTGTCACTACACACATTAAAAAGTCATTTATATTATTGATGTAATTTAAACCATTTGTGGCTTCTAATTTGACATTTAAAATAAGATGCTCATAAAATTTTTTACTCACAAAACTCTAAATTAATATTTAGACAACAACCAATTTTTTTACGAAAAAGTTTTAAAATAGGTATGACGCTATTTAAGATAATAAAGGTAATAAGTGCAGAAAGAAAGTGCATTATGCATTCCTTTGAAGTATTTAACCAATTGCATAAAATTGGAGAAGCTTCCTTTATTTGGAAATAATTTCCTTTAAAACCAATGTCATGCCTAAATTTAAAAAGCAGCTTTGCTTTTACAAGCATTGTTTCACATTTAAACTTTTTCTATTATTTTGCACAATTAATAATAATCATACATATCTTCCATAATTATTAAAGCTACTCAGTCTTTGTCATTGAAGTAGGAAATAATATAAAATTATAATTACAATCTAAGTTATTAAAGCTACTCAGTCTTTGTCATTGACGTCGTGTATAATAACATCTAATTACACACATAATCTACATTACTAAAAGCATTTAATTTTCGTCAATGATAGACATTACAAAATGACATGTCTACATTCCATGCCGTTAAATTATGTTGTAGGCGGCGGCGTGACCGTAATTTTTTGCCGACGAGGAAAATTATACAATTTTAAGTTGATAATTCTTTCACACACTTTGGGTTCTCATCAATAAACGTCGAGTACTTGTTGTTTCCCTAGCAAAATTGTTTGGATTTTATTATTAAAAAGTTGGCAAAATGCTGCTAACATTTGGGATACTTTTTGCATCTTTTTGAATCTTTTGGTATACATTTTGAAAAAAAAATGTCTTATTTGATTTACAATTTAAGCAAAGAGCAAATTTTGAATTCAAGCAGTTTGATTATTGTTAACCAAACTATTTCAAGCTCTAATAATGGGTTAACATAGAAGCTCAATACTATTGATATCTCTATATACATTATATATATATATATATATATGTATATATATATATAT
>CABFPE010000615.1:337536-353406 GCA_900660155.1 Hofstenia miamia | reverse complement strand
GTGTGTAAGCAAACTGAGCTTTCTATATATTATTTGAATGTGACGACAGTCTTAAATATCGATTTCGATGTGTTACCATCATAGTCAGTTTACAAAATATGCGGTAAATAAATTTACAATAAACTACACTAAATATAAATGATCTTATTACATACACTTAGAATAAATTTAATCATGCTTTGTTGTCGATTTAATAATTTACCATTTGTTGTTTCTTTTATATATATATTGCCTCTCTGCTATTTTCGGATGCTTAGTTCTTAGTAAAATTTTAAATTGATCTTCCTTAGTTTAATGGTAATGGGTGAAAATTTCTGAATTCAGATGACCTCTTAAATGCTCATTAGATCTTATTCCCAGATGTCGCTTAGTTTCACCGATATATGATTCATCACATGTATATTTGTAGACTAGGGAGGAAACTAAGTTTTTTGGGACATTGTATTTGCTGTTAAACTAATTTTTTTTTAAAAGTTGTAAAAATCGGGGTAATCTTAGTAATTTTTGAAGTTTTGTATTCAGATTTCTTACTCATTTTTTGAATTTCTTAACTTGGTTACTTAGATATGGTATTTTCTAATATACTTCAATTTTCGTTTCTTTGTTGGTATTTTTCACATATTGCTCGTTTTCTTTGCAGTAATCATTTTCAAGTAGATGATCTGAATATTTTCTTAAAATATTATGAGGATATCCATTTCGTTCTAAGATGGTAAAAATTTGATCAAAGGCATTAACTGTATGTTCGAATGTCGAACAGATTTTATATGCTCGATCAAATAATGCCTTAATTGTAGTAAGATTTTTAAGTTTCTTTTAATGGCGTAGTTTAACACCCCAGGTCTAAAAACAATCTAATTTTAAGCAGACTGCAAAATAGACCAACCGAATAAAATATTACTTTTATGACTTTTGGTTGACTAATTGTTAATGAAGAACTACCTCATTTCCCAATTAATATCAACCTCTTGGGAATGAAAATAAGTATATATTAAATAGACTGCGTCCTGATATATCAGAAAAAATTGTTTTGTTGCATGACAACTTCCATGTCATTGAAAAAATATAGCTTTTCCTCAAAAATTCAATCTCAGAATATGTTATCCGATAAAATCCTGTAAAGAAGTTAAATTTTACCGGACACCCGGCTCCGGTTATGTAATTGCCGATTTTTTCGGATACCGGATTCTGGAACATCCCTAAATCAAATACAAGTTTCATACAGATTGTAGAATTTAATGAAATGGTCTTATTGACAGCAAAGCAATCTATCAAGGCATTAATGATTTATGGAGATCATCAATTAATATATAGTTGATTCAGAATATCAAAAATTTCATCAATTGTTGTGGATCTCATTCATAGCTTTAAATATTTCAGGTTCGAGAAAATGCGCTTAGGGTTGAAGTAGTTGCCGTAATCCAACATAAGTGTTTCAATGTTTGTAAATGGCAGGATAGGAGATTTGATAACAATCCTCTGTTACTCCTATGAACAGGGATATCGACATGGAAAGAAAATGTTTGACACTGTTGACCAAATGATGTGTAGGCTTAACTATTTAATTAGTCAATTGAAACATCCGAGCTGATGTGTCATATATTTCAGCATTTTCACAATCCCAAAAAACTTTGGGGAGTAGAAGTCTAACGCCAAGAAGTATTCGTCGCGATATTCTATTTTTGGAAGAACATGGTCTATACATCATAGAGTGAGTGTATTTCCAATTATTTACTTAGAGCAAATGTATTCGAAATTTTTAATCGACATGTTTTAGTGAAATAGTGCACATATCGCAAACAATCATAAAAATATAGATGTTTATATTGGCAAAAGATGGTTAATTTTTAATGTCACAACGTTAATTATTACTTTGTATTCGCTTCTAAAATAACTCGGCGCTTCTTTGAAACTGCGGAAAAGCTAATAACCTCAAATATTTAATAGAGCGGCGATAGTAGTTTGTTTGAAATAACTTTTGACTTCATTAAGTCAAAATTAATAATAGTATTTGGAATGTGCTTTGCAAGTACAGAATGTAAAAGCATTGAATTATTGGCTTAGGAGCCAATAGACAGCTGCAATTACAATTGGAAAATGAATTACAAGCTTTAAGAAAGAAGACATTTATTAGTAAAGAACAATTATGGTCATGGCATAAACACGTATGAGGAAATATTGGAAAATATATACCGGTTTGAATAGTAAACAACTGATTAAAAATATTTTTTTTTTAATACTATTTGGGATATTAATTATTAATTGATATTTTACTAATTTTGTTTTCAAAAGTCACACTGTTTTCTGTTCATTTAAGCATCCACGGTACTTTGTATCCCAAACATGTTAAAATTCAGAAATTCAATTGTCGAATAAATGCTGCATATGGATATGCCAGGAAACATGTGGTATTATTATTATTATTTGTCAGGTGGTATCCATCGTGCTAAAGACATATTACAATATGTAGGATTTTGTAAAAAAATTCTTATTTTGTAAACATTTAATTATTATATATATATATATATATGAAGAAAACATAAAAATATTTTTGTTTATCGTGTTTCAATGACTTAACTTAACGAATACAGGCCTTACTCGATGTTTATGAACATATTGTAATATCGCTACCCAGGTGAAACTAACACTTCATAGCTAGATAATCTATTTAGAGAATCAATCCAGGGATCAGCGCCAGTTATCACGGGGTAAGTATTATCTAAGTTTCCTCTTCTGTCCTTTAATTGTATATTCCACACTGCACTAACAGATGTTCCAATAACAATTAGTAAGTAGTATTGTTTAGATACTTCATCGATTGAAGAGGACTGAAATCTCTGGGCGCACTTGCCCGACGCCAAGTCACTGAGATCATAACAGGTTCGCCAGAACTGCCAACAACTCCATCCATTTCGTAGTTACAGATTCGATCCATTGTGATTCCAACTCAGCTCAATCTCATGAAAACTATGTTTGTTATGTGTGCCCTAATGAGTGAAATAAACTATGAACACAAATCGACTTAGTGCTCAAGCTCAATTCGTATAATGTCAGTAGTTGTTTGCAATGACAGACACTAGCTGCTATTACGTAAAAACTATTTAATATATAGAGCAGCTTCCTACATTTAATAAACTACGATACAAACTATTAACTACAAACTACTGACATATTAAAAATAAGACACAACGCTAGCTACTAAAAACTATATACAAAGGCTAGCTACAAACTACTATTAAAATCACTATAAAATCGGTCACATTATCGGTCACATTATTCGTCATAATTTAGATCTAAAACTCGGTTAATGTAAATAGTAATATTTACTTACGATGGCAAAAACGCCTTTGTTGCATTTGTTACTACATGATAGGAAATGAATTGAGTGCGCGCCAAACGGGAGGAAAATCCCTACACCTATCCATAACCTAACTGCATTACAACAATCGAGCGCGATACCCATTAACTGCTCCTTCACTGCTAGCACTACGATTGTTGCACACAGAAAACCGTCTAGCTGCGCATAAAGTATTAATTAATCAAACCGCAATAATCAATGAAAATATAACGAGGTTAATGTTCATCATATTCACAGCTCGTGGTTTTCTATTTATACAAAATTTACTAAAACATATTTACCGATTAAATGCTGCTAAACAAGTACCAGTCGCCTTATTTCAATTTTGGTTTTCCCACGGTTTAAATTTCTGCGTACCGCGTGGCTTTGCAGAACTGTGTGCAGGCGTATCGTCCACACGTAATTTTGTCAAACCATTTTGGCGACTACTACTTGCCGAAATTAAACTATCAAAATTAATAAATGCATTTTCCAAGAATTAACATAAATCATCGATAGAGTTTTGAGTGTTCTTTCTTGGATGATGCTACAATATATCTTTAATATTTATACGTCCAAGTGATCCTTAATCCAACATATTTTTCTGCTCACTAAAATTCGTTTCCCTAAGGCTCACATGCGCACCTTTATATTTCCAGCCATGCCCATGATATTTTAGCATCATTACAATACTTTAAAGAAATATTTTAGCTTTTATTATTTACATTGGCACCTCTATATCATATGAACACTTTCTTATCACATTAACTTATATTAATAAAGTAATAACACAATTTATTAAATCAAGAAATCAAAATATAATCATTGCACTGAATTGATTAAAATTTACAAAACCGATTGATTCATTTCATTTTTCACATCCTTAAGTTTCTAGGAAACTTTAAATAATTGAGTTTCAATTTTGTATTGAATTTAAAGCCATAACAATCACTTTCTTGATATGATCAACGGCAAAGCCAAGAGAGAGAGTAGAGAGTTTCATAAAAGTCAGGTGTATATATATAATTTATATATATATATATATATATATATATATATATATATATATATATTTACAAAGAATTTTCTCCAAGCCTTTTAGAAAATTTAACATCTTGATTAGGTCTATTGGGGAACTTACTTTAATGCAATGTTGAAGATTTTAATTAAAGCGTATTATTGTGGCTGAGGTTGTTGAAAAGATTAACAAGTTTTCTTTGAAAATTTGGAATTTTTCTAAAAATTTATTTTCTCTCCATACCTAGTGTTCATGTATTTATCATGTTTTGCGCCAATGGAAGCAACAAAGAATTTGACTGTTTCTTGAGATGTTCAAAGATATCCCAAACCCATTGCAGAGAAACATGCGTAAGGAATTTGTTCTTTTTTAGGTCAGCAAATTGATGTTACATACATAAGCAAACGCTAATATTGGTTAGTTCATCTTCACTTAAATATTTTGTTGTAGAAACCTCTATTCGATTGTTTTGTTGTTTAATCGCTTTTAATTTTATTAACTTATCGATTGTTTGCCTGTGGTTTTGACATTATTTGGTTTTTTATTATGTTTCTGCAACTCTAATGATAAAATGTGTGGCGAAATCATACATGAATCCGGCTATTGAATGGACGGGGCATTCAATTACTGGTAATTTTAACAGCAATTTACTGGCTAATTTTAAAAAAATTACCGTTATATTTGATAAGAAAGGAATAATTTGCTTAGGTTGTAGCAAAATCTTACCAAACCGTAAGGCTACAGTATTGCAATTAGAATATTAACTACATTCCTCTCTCTATAATCTCTCATTAATTTGAGTTTTTCTCATTTTTTACTTTGTACTTTTACTTCGAATTTTTTATGAAATTACCCATTAATAAAAATACCTGAAAACGAAAAATTGATTAAACCCCTGCAAAGAATTACCATATAAAAAAAATCAAAATTTGCATTTTGCTAGAAATATAGTTATAATTGATTGAAGGTTGTGGTCTGCAATTTCAGCATTTTGTATCACAGTGCATAATTTTCTAGATTAAAACACAATATATATATATATATATATATATATATATATTTATAAATTCATATACATATATACATTCATAAGTATATATATATATATATAAACATGCAAAGAGTAAATATACAATACAAATATAATTTACAGGTCAAAATCCCGCCGGACAGTTCCAACTCTTTTGGAAATATGTTATTAAGGCAAAAAATGATTTAAATGTTTACTTAGTACAACTAATTCTTTAGCATTTGAAGAAGGTATTTATTTACATTCTATATTAGTTGGTTAAGGAAATTTAAATTTTCAATTTTTCTGTATGTACATCACAGCATTGTGATTTGATCATTTTTACTACTGGTTTTAGAATACAAACATTAGATACATCAAATTTTTTCCATTAAAATTTAATAGGGTGTTCTTTGAATTTGTACAACAGTGGTTGACGTAATCCAAACAAGCAATTTTTAATGACATTATATTAATTTGAATATTTAAAGGAATAATTTATCAGCAATTATTAAAATTCCTAATTCGTTTAACTTATAGTGTTACTTTAATAAAAGTTGCTTTGTAATTATTATCTCGATTATTTTCAGTTAATATTCCTCTACATTTGTCCCACTTAGCAATTTTCAAATACTTGCATTGCCCCTACAAACCATATGCGAGCTAACACCTAATTTTGTTGAAGTTATAAATATAGAATGACCCAAATTAAAAATCAAAAAATTTAATGCGAAGGGTACTCTGAATGTCGTTTTGTATCCATCAGGTTTTGATTTAAATACCAAAACCGTTGGTTTTACATTTTAAAAAGTCTTTGGAGAACTACTTTGTTGTAAGATGAAATAAATAAGAATGTAATTTCAATATTTAACTATAAGAATCAAAATTAAAAAAATCGGGCCTATTAGGCCCATGCTATGCAATAATGCGATTTTGTATCCCATGCATTTAAGATTAATATCGATACCAAAACTATGTTTCGAAAATTCGATTTTTTATAAAACTCATGTCAGATTCATGGATATTAAGATTCAAGGTAAGAAATCTATTTGATGAGGTTTCAGGTTTTCAAATTTGAAGTCATTATGCAAAACAATAGAATCCAATATTCTGTTGAAAACTCGTGGGCCGGGCTCGGGTATGCATTTTTAACTTATGTCTATCTCTGTGTTGGGTTGGTTATCAACTTCCGCTTGAAAATAATTTTTTCAGATTGTGTTCTCTCAATAAACAGCACTGCAAACTTGTTCACCTTATAATTGTTAAAGAATGGACATTATTATACACCTTTTTCTAAATATATCAATTCGACTTTACGCTAAACCTTTATAAATATCGTTCAAGTGAACAAGCTTACACTTGTAGGCCTCCATTCTAAGAAGATGTAGATTAATGTTGTAATATTGTTTTATCAACGTTTAAATTATAGTTTTAGAATCACATTAGAATGACTTCTCAAGAACAGTAATTCATGATGTTTTAGATTAATTAATGACTTAGTTTGAAATTTAGCCAAGCCCATACCGTCATTAGGTTAAGCACTGTTTTTATGAATTATTATAGTCTGTCTGATAAACTGCCTATCATTATATTTTTGTTGAGAATCACGTTTTGTAGATCTAGAATCACTTACAGCATTCGTTTTGAATGGATATTTCCTATATCATTTTCTTGGAGTTAACTTTGGAATTGCAAATTATTCAAAAACTTTTGCATTTATCTTTCGAAAGCATAAGTCTTTGAGTTGATGTCATTTATTAAGATCTTTTACTTTAATGTTCCATAACGGTACTATATTTTTCAAAACAACTACCTAATATTTTCATATTTTAAGTTTTAAAAATTATTGTTTATAAATGGTTCCATTCTGTTATATGATGTCCAGTTATTAATTTTAAAATATTTATTGTGCTAGATTTGGCATAAGAACCTTGAAAAATTCTATTATAGAATTTACATTCAATGCTTGGTGCTGATAATATAAACGCGTTTTTATGAATTGAAGTTGTGATCTTTTAATTATTTTTCACCAAAAAAATAGCAATTCTTCTAAGAACATATTATTTAAATGAACTTCACTGTGTCCACCCTCTTGAATCGTAATTTGACAGGCAGAGAGTAAACTCCGCAGTCACTAATTAGCCGATTGTGTATAAATTTTAGTAGGGTGGATCTAAAATTTGGTTTCCTTAGACACAAGTAATAAACAATTGCTATGTATTTGAGTTTGCTAGCAAGCCAACGGATAATCGATTTCCCAAGGGGTGGTAGTTCTTTCCAATTAACAGGAATCATATTGACAATTTTAACTCATTTCTCAATCTGGATGCACATATTATTTCAACATGTTACTTTTGAAATTAATGACTATTTTTAAAATGTGAAAACTAAGTGTTAATTGTATGCTGCATAGTCACTTAAGGATCCTCTAAGACTATTTCTAAATTCACAGACAATCTAATACATTTATGCAGCATACGCATTTGGATAGAGGATTCACCAACTAAATTCCTGTCTGAAATATTTGATAAAGAAGATCCTAGGTCATAATTGACCAACAAATTTGATGCTTACTTGAAGCAAAATGTCAATCAATACAATCACAAATTAAAGTAAAACTGTCATGCTATCATAAAATATTCTTTTTGTGTCCCGTGTACAGTGCCGTCAAAAGTATTGCGCTAACACATCGTGCAGGGATGAAGTTTATAATATTGATTTTTTCCATTTGGAAATTTTTTTCCTTTTAAATGAAAATTTCAAATAAATTATTTTAATGAATGATTGTGATTTTTCTACTTAGTGACCAGGTAAAATTTCCTATTTTCAAACATATCTTCTATGTAAATATTAATAAACAAGTAACGTTTGCAAAACAGGCTTGGTATTTGTGTAAATTTATATGGCAATTTACTGAGGTTTAGGTACATGAATTGGTTGACATGAACATTTATAGTAGGTCCCATTATATTAATAACATTTTTAACAAACTTAATAATGTAATGGGATGCTTATGTTTTTAAAATTTCTGATTTAATTAAATCAACAACTTGAATAAAAACCAAAGTATTCATAGTAAATTGTAATTTTTGTACTACATTTTGCATGGAATTTTGATGAGACAGACACTATGTATCTAATCACAGACTATATTTGATTACTGAGTTCACAAAAAAGAATTTTTTGATAAGGATACACTTAAATCTCAGCAATGATAAAAATGTAGTTAAAGTAGTCAATCTCCGAGAATAATATTTTATTAATTTATTAATCATATGTATTATAGAGATTTGAGAAATAACAAACGTTAAGGGTGGATTAATTTGAAAGGCAACATAATTATCTTGTAAGTGAAGTACATATATATATATATATATATTAATTCTAGTTAGCCAAAAATTGGTGATATATTGAAGTTTTGGATTTACCAATATGCTAAATTGGGGGATGCTTTCTGAGTTGACACAGCCTGGTTAATATGTTAATGGGATTCCTTGTAGTCCAAAACAGATATAGAATGTCAAAATGGGAAGCAAAAAAAAGTAGTTTCATGTAAAAACACAAGATGTCATAATCAACATTTTGAAGATAAGTCTACAACTAGGGAATGGGTGGGTGAACATGCTTCAAATTTTGTCAGAAGAATTTTCAAATTATAAAAGTAAAAGTTAGGAAAGCACAGATATATCAGAATTCTCAAAAACGAAAAGTTAAAAAAACTTACAGGGGGCGGAACCTACCTCCCTGTGACAAATAGGCGGGTTAGGTATTAGGTATTAGAATTTCTGATACATTAATTCAGAAAAACAAAAATATTCATCCAAATTTACAGATAATCAGGGTTGTTCAGAAATACTTCGTGGTGTGGGGTGAAGTTGGAGGTATGTGAAAGGCTGTAATTCTCATCTTCACTTTAAGAGAGTATTTATTGCTTTCCACAATGCAAGGGGCCAAATCTATTATATATTAGTGACCATAGCTGAAGGCATCCATTTGAATTGTGAGAAAGTACTTGCTATCATTGTGCTTCTCCACCGCAGAAGCCCTTACTCTGCTCCCTGCATCAAGCCGCATTAGCAAATATAAAAAATTTTCAAAATGTTGAGTTCTTAAGAAAGAATCAGATTGGTTCTTCAACAGAAAACAAAATCAAGCTGGTTAACAATTGTTTTAATTTAAAACCTCGTTATTCAGGGTAAGAAAGCGACCTATCATTTTTGTTGGAATTCTTTTACGTATTATATGAAAAATACATTATTAGGTTGGAAGGCATGTACTCTCAGATCCCGAATAAAGGGGGGTTGGGTTTCGCTTTCAGTGACCGAAATAAACAATAGTATGTGCTAACTAAGACAGCAACATTTTGTGAAAAATAAATTTATGAAAAATAATAAACGGTGAGGCCCTAATAAAGTCCGGGATGTTGGAAAAAATCGAAAAATTAACAAGCGGGGGGGGGCGTTTATTTGGCATCTAAGAGTACCTATTTTCACTTCTTTACTACGCGTATCAAAAATCGAAGATTTGATTGGCTCAACAATTAGAAATGGTGTCTTTATGCCACCATCAATCTCCATAGAAGTCGGTTAAGCAACGAGCGTGGTATTGGAAGAGGATTTGGTAATGCATGGCCTCTTAGATGACCTGACCTGAGTCCACTTGACTTTTATTTGTGGTCTACTCTAAAGTCACGGGTATATCATACATAAATTCCAACCAACCTGAATGATTTAAAAAGGAGGATCATACAAGAATTTGATTCACTTAACATTGATGAATTACATCGAGCTATCCAAATATAATAATAACAAGATGTGAACTTACTGTTGAGCAGAATGGAGGACTATTTGAACATTTGCTTTAATATATCTGTAATTCCTCTTATTAGAGTTTGTTTATTTACATATATTATTGTTTGGTTTCATATAAATAAAAAGTTATTGTAATTTGGAAAGTCAAGCTACTTTTGACACACCCTGTATTTAATTTTAAACTGCCTATGTCATATATAAAAGACAAATTATTTTTCAACATTCTTAAGCAATTTTCTTGCAGCCTATTGTAAATCCTAAGATATGGACATATACATTTGAGCTTCTGTCGTAGGAAATATATTTGACAGGAACAGCTTATACAATTAGAAGCAAAAAATTCGGGCCCCAACAAATCCAAACATGTGAAAAAAATTACGTCCCTGCAGCGCACACTCTCTTGGTTTCTCAGCACTGTAAAAGAGTATTCCGCATCACAAATCAGATTTCCTCAATCAATGTTCAATTATTTCTTTTTGGGTATATCGGGTAGCACTTATCTGTGAGTTCGGTCAAGAACCCAATGTTCTCTGGTTGGGTAGTGTTTCGTACAAATACAATGTAGTCGGGTTGAGTCGGCTATGAGAAAATGCACCCAATGTCAATCCCTACTACAGGGTGAGTCAAAAGACCTATACACTTTTCTATCTATTTTTATTTAACATTTAACATTATATTACAATATTTAGTTTCTAAAATATTTAGACAAAATTCTACCTTATTTGCTCAAAATGATGGTCATTGCCTGCAATAGGATCTCTACAACGTCAAAGCACTGACTGGCAAGCAGTTTTATAAAGATGCATAGGAATTTCTTATTACCATTCAACAATTCTGTCTTTCAACTCTTTAATGCTTCTCACACACTTCGGACTTCTCGGCGTGTATTCCACTGGGCCACGAAGACCAATCAATTTCTGGGAAATATGGCATCAAGATAATGTCTGACAGCCAGGGTATAATCCGGAGGGGCAGCATCAAACTGAAAATGGATTGGATCATCCGGAAAGAGTCTCCTGAATACAGGTTCACATTCGGTTTGGAAAAGTTAGAAATATCCTTCTCCATTGGTATTACCACCAAAGACTTACATTATGCTAAAAAAACATACTTCGATGTAAAGCTTCCCTTATCTAAACAAGTGCCTACACTTGTTTTATTGGATAAAGAGATAGTTGCTTTTAAAAACTTATTGAAAATATATTAATATTCATTTGTAAAAACTGAAAAATTCTATTTTAACCGTGTCAAATAAGTGAGCTTGAGGCAATTAGGTGGTAGGATATTAATGAGCCATTTTCCCTCACACTGAACCAAATTAGAAAAAACTCTAATTATGGACTTCGCCAAGGGGTCTGGAGGAGGCTATGCCCCCCTAAGAACGTAGTTAGCCTCCTTCTGAGACTAGGATTTGCTTCATCTGGAAAAAAATTTTAGTATTAATATTAAAAATTAAAGTAATACTGTTATTAAAAAGTTCTATTTAATTGATACACTGCATTGATCGTGAATGACGTTTGCACACCAAAGCGCTCTTACCCTTTTGAAAGTGACCTTTCAATGATAGATTTTGCAGGTTTTTCTAAGGTTCTGCGAGAAAAGCCGAAGAAATTGATAATTTAGTTTGCTTTGTATATCTAGCAGTAGCAGCCCTTTGTTGAGTTAAACTAATACTTCCCTTGACTATGCGCACTTTATAAAACAAGTTAATTGTGTCTTTTACTTGGAGCAAGCTGTTCTTTTTTATAACATTAACACTTCATCCAATAAGTAAATAATGAATTTGTTGTATTTAGATAAAAATATAAATAAAAACATTATGAGTGAATTTTATGTGCTAGGGTGATCACTCTGTTCTAGCTAGCCCCACCTGGCATTTCCACCCATATTTAACAATTTGGATACATCCCTAACCCTACCATGTTTAGGTTACTGCTGGGCTGATCTCTGCTAATAAAAACTAGTGCTCTGGGCAAAGTGATGTCAATGTTGGGGGAAAAGGAAGTTCCACGAAGAAATCCATGGAAGTTCTATCTCATAAGTCAACAATAAATGTTTGTTAATTTCTCAGCTCTTAATAATAAGGACCATACAAACACCTACAAGCCTTTTTGGCATATTATCATCAATGATCTAATTTGCTACATGTAGACGAAGTCGATATTGCATTGTAGATTGTTAATTTAACTACTATCCGGCAAAGTGCTTCCCGGGAGGTTGCTTTTCAAATCAGGGCAAAGCTGGCATCAACAGACTACTCGAATCCTTTGTCAAGACTTTATTCATATACATATTAAAGTAAATACAAAGCATTTGTACAACGCAAATCTAAAAAGGTTAATAGGAGTAAAAACAATGAGGCCATGGATGGCGGCACGAATGAAAATCACAACCGCCCCAGTTATATCAGTGATTGTAAATTTTTTTACTAAATATTATTATGATACAATGTTAACAAATATGAGACTACGTTTGTTTTTCCCTAAGGCCACGCGCACTTTTTCTAACAGAAAGCATCTCAAGTGGAGAAGACAGTTTAGGCCTTAGTATTGCAAGTTCAGAATTTCGGACCCCAGATTTAACTTTAAAAAAATCTGTCCCTCTGACAGATTTCACTTTGGTATCGCATTGAGGTTGCTCAGCATAAAAAATCTCACAAATGACTTCTGCAAATGTAACCAAAAAATTATAATAGTGTATTTTTTGGTGTTTCTATGATAAAGTGGCTCATTGTTGTTCTAGTTTTTGAAAGGGTGGTGCCATTGAATGCTTTCCCCGTGTAATTAAACTTTTTTCAGAAATTTAAATTTGTATGTTGATATTCCTCACATTTGTTAAACAAATATTTTATTTACAAAGAAAATTTTCAAAAATTTTAAAATTCAGATTCGAACGTCTCTTAGGAGATCGATTGAATATTATAAACGTATTCAGTTGCATAGCACACGGGAAATGTTCCCGACAAATAATTCCAGCATCTCGCAGAAATATTTTTATTGTTTCTCTCGCTCAACTTATTGAAATTATCTAATGAGACATTTATCATGAACTCCTAAATCCGACATTTCCATAACCTGCACAAGTGAAGGCAGCTATATGGTGATATCTGCGCTGATCTGTTCTAAGCAGATCATCAATCATTTTGTTCTTTTCACCGAATTTTTGTCATTCTGGAATTTTAAGTATTTTTAGTTTGTAAGCACACTAGGACTGTACGGGTAGGGTATTTCTGATACCCTGCAGCCCGTACCCGGAGAAGCGTACACGCCTATACCCAAAAAAGTCTTATCCGTAGTAAGTTAATTTTACTAACGCTGCCCGCATGTTATATTAAATCTCATATTTGTACCTAAAAAATATCCATAATTATCATATCCGTTAATGATTTGCGGATACGGGCCTACACGAGGGTACGCGGTGTGCTTAAGTACTATCGATTACGTTGGGCACAGGTAACCTTATTTCTATTGGATATTATGTGCATTCTGGTCTAAACAAGATTGTTCAAAATAAATTTTTAATAAAATGTTGAAAAAATAAACATATAATAAACTTGAATTTGATTGAAAAATTTTAAATTATTTAAGAGCACCAAAGAAATTTGATTTTAGTTTACGGCGGGAACGGCGTAAGAAACTTTTCCTTGAAGGGTAGATGTTGAATTCAAAATTTCTCCCGCGTTGTAATAGTACCCATGACCGAACATAGTTATTACTAAGTTTAAAACCAATTATATACTGCAATATGTTTTTTCTAGCTTCAATTGTTAAAAAGTTTCTCATTAGTTTTAATGAAAAACATTGAATAGAAACACGTAGTACACTTAAGAAACTACACATTGTCCTCTCAATAAATTACTAGAGCTTAAACATATTTTTTGAGGAAAAATTCCATTCTAAAGATAAAATTTTGAAATTTGTTTATGGACAAAGCCCATTTAGATGTGTGTTTAAGCATTCAAAGCAAAATTGTCAATAGAATTTCCGCAAACGTGACAATTCTACAACAATTTTTTTCTGCAATTTACCCGAGTTTTACCCACTACTTTTTCTGTACTACCTATTCCCTCCCATACCCGTAAGAAATGTACCCGTACACGCGAGCAGGACAGGTACTTGCTGGTATTACCCCTATACCCTAAGGCACATCCACTACAAATTCAAAAAATTTATCAAGACTCGATTTTAAATTGCACGTATTAGAATCCAACTGAGCATGAAAATTCTACATTTGGAAAAGAAAATATTGCATTAAATAGAACTGCAATGATAGATGCAACTTTTTATGTAAATTCCTTTGGAACAGATAGTTTATAGGAAAACAACCAAATGATTTCAATAATACTTCATGTCAAAATATTGACATTTTCCAATTATTTGCAATGCAAAACCCATTTTAGGAAAGTGAAAATTGCTCTTAGATTAGTTTTCATTTGTTACAGATGTTATTCTTAGATGGAATAATTTTGTAAATTACTAACTTAAACGGACAATGCCCATATCCTTTTTATTTGTGGAATATAGTTTATTTTCTCTATTATTCTTCCTGATTTAATTTGTTCAACTAGTTTTTATAAAATACTCTTTATGTTTACCTACTTCTTCACTCAGTACAAAAAATACTTTTCAAATATATATTTCTTGATTTCTAATCTTGCTTAACTCTTATACAGAATTTACTATTTGTATTCCCTGACATCCTTTTTTCTTGATTAAAGGCTGTGGGGTTTTATATAATACAATATAAAGCAATATTACGAGATAATGTTCACAACGATTCTATATGCTTAAATCACTAAAAAATGCATGTGACACCTTAGAGTTACTAAAAATTTATTGCACCAATATTCGCTCGTTAAAGGAGTATGCTTGCCCTGTGTTTGTTGAGCTATCAAATACATCAAAGATGCAATTGGAAAGAATTAAAAACGAGGGCTTAAAATTATTGGGTGTCACGATGAATCAATTGTGTCTGTTGCTATCCGAAGAGAAAAGTTTGTTCAAAAAAGTCATTAGAAATTTTGACAACCTGTTGCATGCCCTCTTACCAGATAAACTTACAGCATCTGACCATTTTAGAATCGAGTTATGTAAAACTCAAGGTCGCAGAAAAAAGTTTATACCAAACTATAGCCGACTATGTAACTCCTCTATCTCGTAGTGTGATTATTTTTTGTATTAGTTCTTGTGTTTCAAATATACTTTCATACTAAAAATAATAATAATAATATATCTTTTTACTAGAAATAGTTTGGAATCACTGAACAACAAAAGATACTAGTCTTTAAAAATGAGCTATTCATATGAAAACATTAGTTATTATAACTAAGTAAGTAGCATATATTGTCTTGCATGTTATAAATTTACTTAGAGCATGCTTTTATTAAAGTCCATAGTGCACTCTACTGCTATTTTGTGCTGACAGTTCAATTTCTGAATATTTACAAAATTTATAACTTATTTCTAATCTTGAAAATCTACACACATTAAATTACGGTTAATTTGCCATATGAGTAAAAAATTTAAGAAACTTCATAGGCAAGGCTATTGAAGGAAAACCGTAATAAAATACAAACTTTATTTCAAAATAAAAAAATGAAATGCATAGTCGCATTCAACTTTAAAAACCATGTGGCAGCTATGGAATTACAATTTTTCGAATACAATATATATATATATATATATATATATATATA
>CABFPE010000615.1:311955-326517 GCA_900660155.1 Hofstenia miamia | reverse complement strand
ATATATATATGCATATATTAGTGCTGAACAGTGTTGCAACCGGCAACAGTGTTGGTCCGACCCGGCCCGACCTGTGACCCTTTTATATTTCAACCATAGGAGTTAAAAATTAATGTTGAAAAAATTTAATACCGGCTTTCGCCGCTGAGTTTAAAAGTTCTATTAGACTGACATGTTCAGGATCCAGTCGGTTTCGTTTTTCTCTTAGACTGTTGCTACCATCTGAAAAATCTCGTTCGCTTTGTGCAGACCCACCTTGAATGGGAAGTATCTGACGGGCTATTTTTGATAATTGGGGAAAAGTGCTATGCTATTGGCGCCAAAACACAAGTGGGTTTCTTGGATCATCTGAACAGATTGGGGATGATCTTTGAGCCACAATTTCATTTTTTAATTCTTCCTCGGTGGTAATACTGTAGTTGGCTGTCCTGCATCAAAAAAATCACTGAATACATCTTCTTCCTCGTCATTTGTTATTCTGATGACCTCACAACATCTGGCAAGTTCAACCCCCCGTCAGGTTTCAAGTATTAGTGAAAACGATAATTTGGCCGGTTAAAATCACAATTTCAGTCCCAGCCCGACCTGCCCGTTTATATTCTTCAAATATGTTAGCCCGGCCCTGCCCGGCCCGTACAAAATCCCGGCCTGGTCGCAACACTGGTGCTGAATATATATGTAAGGTAACGCCGATCAAGTTAAAACCGGATAAACCGATCCGGAAAATTCTATTTTAGATTTTCAAAATTTATTGATTACAAGGATTGCAGTATTTCAAAAAAATTGTGGCAAGGAGTGCAAAGATTCCTACTTGTTGTCATTCTAGTAATAAATTACATTTTGCCATTCAAATTATGAAATTGCAATAATGCATGCACTATTTGAAAAAAAAACATTATCAAATTTAAGAGAAAATGATGCATAAACTCCAACATGTTTGAATTCGCATTACTGCTGGCAGATTATACTTCAAATAGATAAAATCTTTCATAAAGTTCTAAATTTTATTCCATTTTGTGTAACATTTCTTTCATTAAATTTAGATAGACTTTTTGCGTTCATTTTCATTAATGTTCGCTTTATATAAATTTCATTATTAATTCACGAAGACGATATGTTTAAATATATATATATACATACATAAGTTACTACATAAAAATAGGCCAATTTCATTTTGATACATTCTAATATAATGCGTTCTTATTTTAACTTGAATATGAACATATAGATATATAGAAGGATGTAATCAAGCACACGCCAATTTTTTAAAATCCGAGTAAAATCGGCTAAATCCTGGTTAAGTTAAAAAGTAATCCGGTTAAAATATAATGGTACGCACAGCACTAATATATGTATATATTATATATATATATATATATATATACAGCATAAACTAGTTTTATTTAAAAACATTCTATTCTTAGAAAAGTATACAAAATGCTTTCGATAAGTTAGTAATAGCAATACTTTGAGCCAATTTTGTACCTTTGATCAGACAGCTATTGTTCTGCGGCTTTAAATTATAATTACCTGAATAATGTATACTCTTATTCGATTAGCAATAAGCAATTAGGTAACTTATGAAAACAAAGACTATTTGCATAAAAGTTAATTATCATTTTCGAATAGAGTTTTTTTTGCATTTATTCATGCAACATAATATCATTTGTAAAAGATGGGATAAAGTATTTCTTAATGAGTCAGAAACTTTAATTTTCTTTTTACGATTTCGGAAGTTAAATTTAATTATTTGGGAAATTAACTCATTTCCAACTGCCTTGATAAATAGAAATGCTTGTTTATTGTGAAACATACTAAACAGCTATTGTGATTGATTTTGTTATTTGAAGGCCTACTAATAATTAATGAGTTAGGTTTGCATATATTCATGCTTTTAAAATCCTTTGTTATTTAAATGGATATTAGCATAAAGTTTGAATTTCAGTTGGAGGACGCAGCTAATAATTTTGAAAACAGTTATGATCTACAGGACAATTTCATATTTATGATTACTTCTTTGAGGTTGACGTATTTGAGACGAAAACAGCTGAGAAATTGTTACTTGAGTTTTTTAAAAGGCTTTTAAAGGATAAAAAACAAGACTAAAAATATTTTGAAATGAAAAGCTATATTATATATATGAATGTATATATATAATGCATTATAACAAAGTATAATCAATAATTGATTTGTACTCAATTGCATTTTTGCAGTTCCCAACTACATTGTCAGGAGCATTTGCTCAATACCATATAGGACTATTACTTTAATGTGCAAAACAGAAGAACTACTGCAGAATATCATGAGCAAAATAGTAAATTAACAGAAAGCTTAATATGACAACAATGCCTTTAAAATTTTGAAACGATCTTCTCCATTTTGCCCTTGTAGTCCTCTTGAGAAAATGAGAAATTCCTATATTAATTATATTAATTCAGCAATATATGAAAATTATGAATCTTTGACAATGCAAGATTTAAAATAAACAATATTCTTTTACCTTGAGTAAACATTTACTATTTACAAAGCCTATAGTCTGCAATTTAATTATAATCATAAAACTTTAAAAAAGTACATTAATTCTTATAACTACCAATAAAAAAATATATTAGAAATTCCACTAATTGAATCAACCTAAAAGTATATTAAGCAAATGCACTAAATGAAAGGATGCTATGAATTTAAAAATAGAAGGCAAAGGGTTTCTAAATTATTATTCCTTAAAAACACAGGAAACATCGACGAATAACATTTGTAAAGTATTATACTTGTGATAAAGTCGGAGAAAAGGAAATGATTTGTATTGCAGTTCTTTTGAATTTCCACACTAATGANATTCGCATTACTGCTGGCAGATTATACTTCAAATAGATAAAATCTTTCATAAAGTTCTAAATTTTATTCCATTTTGTGTAACATTTCTTTCATTAAATTTAGATAGACTTTTTGCGTTCATTTTCATTAATGTTCGCTTTATATAAATTTCATTATTAATTCACGAAGACGATATGTTTAAATATATATATATACATACATAAGTTACTACATAAAAATAGGCCAATTTCATTTTGATACATTCTAATATAATGCGTTCTTATTTTAACTTGAATATGAACATATAGATATATAGAAGGATGTAATCAAGCACACGCCAATTTTTTAAAATCCGAGTAAAATCGGCTAAATCCTGGTTAAGTTAAAAAGTAATCCGGTTAAAATATAATGGTACGCACAGCACTAATATATGTATATATTATATATATATATATATATATATACAGCATAAACTAGTTTTATTTAAAAACATTCTATTCTTAGAAAAGTATACAAAATGCTTTCGATAAGTTAGTAATAGCAATACTTTGAGCCAATTTTGTACCTTTGATCAGACAGCTATTGTTCTGCGGCTTTAAATTATAATTACCTGAATAATGTATACTCTTATTCGATTAGCAATAAGCAATTAGGTAACTTATGAAAACAAAGACTATTTGCATAAAAGTTAATTATCATTTTCGAATAGAGTTTTTTTTGCATTTATTCATGCAACATAATATCATTTGTAAAAGATGGGATAAAGTATTTCTTAATGAGTCAGAAACTTTAATTTTCTTTTTACGATTTCGGAAGTTAAATTTAATTATTTGGGAAATTAACTCATTTCCAACTGCCTTGATAAATAGAAATGCTTGTTTATTGTGAAACATACTAAACAGCTATTGTGATTGATTTTGTTATTTGAAGGCCTACTAATAATTAATGAGTTAGGTTTGCATATATTCATGCTTTTAAAATCCTTTGTTATTTAAATGGATATTAGCATAAAGTTTGAATTTCAGTTGGAGGACGCAGCAAATAATTTTGAAAACAGTTATGATCTACAGGACAATTTCATATTTATGATTACTTCTTTGAGGTTGACGTATTTGAGACGAAAACAGCTGAGAAATTGTTACTTGAGTTTTTTAAAAGGCTTTTAAAGGATAAAAAACAAGACTAAAAATATTTTGAAATGAAAAGCTATATTATATATATGAATGTATATATATAATGCATTATAACAAAGTATAATCAATAATTGATTTGTACTCAATTGCATTTTTGCAGTTCCCAACTACATTGTCAGGAGCATTTGCTCAATACCATATAGGACTATTACTTTAATGTGCAAAACAGAAGAACTACTGCAGAATATCATGAGCAAAATAGTAAATTAACAGAAAGCTTAATATGACAACAATGCCTTTAAAATTTTGAAACGATCTTCTCCATTTTGCCCTTGTAGTCCTCTTGAGAAAATGAGAAATTCCTATATTAATTATATTAATTCAGCAATATATGAAAATTATGAATCTTTGACAATGCAAGATTTAAAATAAACAATATTCTTTTACCTTGAGTAAACATTTACTATTTACAAAGCCTATAGTCTGCAATTTAATTATAATCATAAAACTTTAAAAAAGTACATTAATTCTTATAACTACCAATAAAAAAATATATTAGAAATTCCACTAATTGAATCAACCTAAAAGTATATTAAGCAAATGCACTAAATGAAAGGATGCTATGAATTTAAAAATAGAAGGCAAAGGGTTTCTAAATTATTATTCCTTAAAAACACAGGAAACATCGACGAATAACATTTGTAAAGTATTATACTTGTGATAAAGTCGGAGAAAAGGAAATGATTTGTATTGCAGTTCTTTTGAATTTCCACACTAATGAGCATTTAAAAAAATTCAAGAACATTAAATCAAGGGAATATGCACTGACTTAAAAAATATTCTCAGTTAAGTTCGTAGCATCCAACCCTCGGAATGCTCCTACATGGTAGTTGATAGAGCTTAGTACAGATAATCTGAAAGATTAAGTACGTCATTAAATTTATTAAAAGGATAAACTAAATCATGCTCGATTTATGGAAATGGTGAAGTTTGAAAGCTTTTCCATTAACACCTCACAATTACAAAAGTGTGTGCTTAGGAATTAGTTGATAAACATAGCTTGAAGCTGTGCTCAATAATAACTGCAGGTTATTATAATCAAACTTTGAAAAAACATACCGAACAACTTAGCTAATGAATCTCAAACAGTAATTATCACACTTATAACACAGTGCCATTAAAACACTCAGAGATACATTTTTTCAAGGTTTATTAAATATTTATTTCTTCAACTAGTATCTAATATTGATTTAACTGTGAAAGACATAATACATAGTTGACTGAATTTTACAATTGTGCAGATATTAATTCATGTTATGATCAAGACTTCAGCATTTTGACCAATGTATGAATTTGTAAGCGTGTCTGAATAAAGAAAATTAGACAATAAAAATGCTTATAGCAATTATTTATACAATAGTGAGACTATTACTATAGGTGCAGGTCTTTCCTCATTCAATATTCACTATCTTTTTCATTATAATCTTTTTAATATCCTCTAAGATATAAATTTTTGCTGAATTTTGGCAGAAAATCTTCAAACATGTGATACACATTAATGACATCATTCTCAATTAGCCTCTTTTTCAATGCGCATGGAATACTAGGTTAAATCACAATGCAGTTGAATAATTTTTTCAATGTACGCATATTTAATGTGGCTGATAGCAAAGGCTTTATCAATTGAAAGTCCTTCCATAGTTCTGTCAATTAATGGTGATAAACTTCATTTCGACCAATTAAGAATTGTGGATATAGACTTGATTATTTTCAAGGAAAAAAACTCTTAAATACATATGTTAATTCAATAGTGCAACTTGTATTGAAGATGATAAAACCATTTTAAGAATGTGCATCAATTTTCAAATTTTGGAAATAAGCATATTGCCATCTTGGAGACAAACGTCCTCGGCTGGGACAATTATTCAACATATATTGAAGTATAAAGGTCAGTCTTAACTACACGATTTAATCAGCCCGACTTAATCGGGCCGATTAAATCATGTAGTTAAGACAGGCCTTAAGTGAAAAGTCTTCGCTAAAAACAAATTTGAATTAAATTGAGCAACATTTTTGGTGGAATAGCTCTATTTTTGCCCATAATTAAAAATGATAAAAATGTGTATCCTTATGCTTACTAACAGTATTTACACTTAATTTGTATCATCCTCATTGGTAGAATCTAAAATTATACCTCTCAAACAAAGCATTTTTGTCACTAGAGAGGAAGGAACCAATAGATCCAATGTCCTATAAGTCTTTTTTTTTCCTTTATTATTCATTCTGAAAAAACACTAGCATGTCAATGTACTTCCAATTATGTTGATAATCCCATTGAATTTGATGTTTGTTGCAATTTTGTTTCTATTCCATTATTTTCGCAATTTGAAACATCAGATGTGAATTTATTATCAAGGAATAATCGCTGTCTAGTGTTAAGCAGTACTATATTTGAAAATATCGATTTTTCGAGGTGATTCCGATGCAGAGGCTGCGACATTATTTCGTATATACTGTATATATATATATATATATATATATATATATGTATATATATANTGACTATTGTAAATTTTAAATTGTAAATAGTGCGTTTTATACGTGTGATTCAAGTTAAGTACATAATTTGTTTTACGTTTTGCTAGTCGTGCAATAATATTCTCATGGTAGCAGAAAGTGGCTCATGTAGATATTAATTTTACTTTTGTAATATGACAAAGAGTGTTACTAAAGCACCTTCAATTAATCCTCATGAAGATTATTATCCACAGTGAAGGAAGCAAGTTATCTTTGGAGCAGAGTAACGGATTGTGCAAAATCGAAGCAGGCATGTACGGTACTTTTTCAACTGTCCGGTAATGCAAGAGACAGAGCTTTGGAACTGGATGAATCCGTACTAACTTCTGAAGAATGTTTGAAAGAACTGCCCAAACATCTTGACTTATGTTTTCTGTCGGGTGAAGAAGATCAGCTGTTTTTTTGCAGTTTAAATCTCTAGAACGAACTAATAAGCAAACTATACGTGATTTTGTAATTCAATTTGAAAATATTATTTCATGGTTAAAGGCATACAAGATTGAATTCAGCAAAGATATTTTGTCGGCCGTGCTACTACACAAAACTATTAAGCTAATATTGTAGAGACCGAGAGAAGGTTTATATTGGCTTCTTCTAAGCTTATATTCAAAGACATAAAATCTGCCTTGCAGCGCGTTTTGGCAATGCCTACATCAAATCCGTGTAGTTTTGACTGGCCGAGTGTTGAAGTTAAAACCGAAGCTGCATATAGAACTACTAATACATTTCGTGATCGCATTCATGGAGCTCAGAAGACGATGCCAAGGCTGAAGCTGGAACATACCTGGACCAAGCACACAGCGTCCATGTGCAGTGTACAACTCGAGATTTTACTGGGCCCGAGATTGTCCAGATAAGCATAAATCAGTTAATTCAATGGAAGCAGTAGAAAAGAATAATGCGCGCTCAAACCCTAATGACGCTGATAATCATGTCCATGATGAACAGTTGGGAGAAACATATTTTGTTTATGCCGAGTTTTCAGAATATTGCAATGAGAAGGCACCGTATGCTATTATTGATACTGCATGTTCAGTACGACTGTTGCTGGTACCAAATGGTTTTATACTGTGCTTCTTTAGATATCAAGAAGTCTAGTTCCTCTTTTGTCTTTGGCGGTGGGCACAGACAATAAGACGCCAGGTATCTTGTACTATTACCTATTCAGCTACCAGTGGGATTTCACTACCTTTCATTTCACATTATTGAAGGTAATTTACCTCTTCTTCTTTCACAAAGGTCATTATCGCGCATGGGAGCTATTATTGATTTACAGAAGTCTGTAATTGAGTTGGAAGGTGTTGTTCAGCCTATCATTATTACGCGGAGTAAACATATTGCCATTGTATTGTGTGAAATGAATAAAACCGGGAGAATGTCGATAACTCATGTTTTGCGTGTCGAAAGTTGAATTTCCTTGACTGACTTGAGAAAGGTTTATAAGCATTTCGATTACCCCAGCAGTAAGAAGTTGTACCACTTTTTTTGTCGTCTAATATAACGTGGTCTAGATTAGATTTAGAGTCTATTGAAAAATCATGTACTATTTTTTGTTGATACAAACACCTTAATTTAAAACCTGCGGCTACGTTTCCTCTGTCTACACGATTTAATGAGGCAGTAGGATTTGATCTCTTTTGGCTTTCTGGGGTTAGTAATCCTTGCTGGGTATTTCACATTGTCGACCTCTTTAGTCGGTTTAGAATGTGTATACCGTTGACGGCAAAGAGTAACAAAAATGTTTTTGATACATGCATATCTGAGTGGTCAATGCTTTTGGGTTTAGTAAACGTATACTCGCTGATAGTGGTAAGGAATTTGGTTTTGGTTCAGAATTGATGTTAACTGCTTGTAATCGCCTGAGTATTGAACTTTCTGTAACTGCTCCGTACTTTCCCTTCAGTGCAGGTATTGTGGAGAGGTACAACGGTGTTATTAAAGAGACTGTAAGACGCGTTGAAGCAGATGAACCTTCCGCTGACATTTGGACTGCTCTAAAGATGTCAGTTTTTGTTAAAAAAAATTGCCTAAATAGGAATGGGTATTCTCCATACCAAGTAATATTCGGCCTAAAAATCCATTTATTAAGGGTGTTCTCTCTGAGGAAGAAGTTCCTCTTTCTATTTTTTCCTTTGAAGACATAGTCGCACAGCACCTGTGTGTACTAGATGAGGTACGAAACGCTTTTTCGCAGGCTGATTGTTCTGACCATGTTAGACGTTCACTCTGAGCAAAGTCGAGCACAGGCAACGGGGAACGTTTCTCAGTTGGCGAGAAGGTCCTGCATCGATCCAGAGATAATGAGCATTGGCGTGGACCGGCAGTGGTTGTTTTACAAGAAGGCATTGAGTTCTTAATTAAGCACGCTTGGAAATATGTGAGTGTCATAGAAACACTTTCAGACGGCATACATGCAAAGAAACGCGAAATAGAGAGCTAGATATCAAACAATGCGTTTGAGGTTAGGAAACGAAACATGTTAAAAAGAAATAAAAATAAATTTCGGCATGATGGGTACTTAGGATGAAAACGTTAGAATACAGTGAAGCGCTTCCCAAAGCTCGATTGGGTATGCAAGGCTTTCATAATGCATAATGAATCGTATTTCCCTACAGCCTCACACTACGCGTGATACTGTCTTGCTAGTGCAATGAAATGGAGATGCAACCACGTTGACATAAAAACTGCATTCTTCCAGGGAGACCCTCTTCGTAGGGATATTTGTTGTTCCTCAAAAAGACATTGATTTGGAAACTTGACATGCATATGGACTCAGGGAAGCTTCACGATATTGTTATTGCAAACTTTACGCTGTCGTGTCTGATCTAGGTGGCATGGTATGTGATCTTGATCGTGCGGTATTTATTTTTACATTCAAAAGAGAAGATGCACGGAATCATTCTTATGCATGTTGACGACATACTTGTTTGTGGCAGTGATCAATGGATAAGTGATTTCTTGAAATCAATCCAAAACATTTTGTAGAATAAAAAAAGTTCGCAATATCTTTAACAAATTTCTGGGATTACAAATACGCCGAATTGGTAATTCATATGAAATATCTCAAGAACAGTACGCATTAGAACTGAAGGAAGTGTCATTAAATGATGATAATTTAAGAACAAAGTTTTCTTCTAATATTGCGAAAGTGCTTTGGCTCAGTATATGTCCGCGGCCAGATATTTCTTACAAACTTTCAAGGTTGTCATTGGCATCAAGTGAACAAATTGGTGAACATATACGTGTCATGAACAAGTTAATACAATAGGTCAAACATAAGAAGGTTACACTAAAATTCAACAATGAGCCTAATGATCTTTCCAATGTCATTGCGTACTCTAATGCTTCGTTTGATTCCCCCAGTTGTGGAAGATGTATAATTCTCATTGGAAACGATGTTATTCAATGCTCTGCCCATCGCATTTGTCGCGGAGTTTGTAGTTCGCTACCTGCGGACACATTTCAGCTTGCGAACACCACTTACATGGCCTTTTACTGTAGACAGCTAGTTAGCTCATTTACCAAGAAGCTAGATATTCACATACGATTTGTCACTAACAGCAAGTCGCTGATACCTACAATTGAAACGCCAGCTCAATCATCATTGAAGGAAAAGCGATTAATTAATGACAAAAATTATAGTTGTGACGCAGTGTCAATTAACTACTGTTCGCTTAGGCTGGTGAAATCTGTGGCAATGCTAGCTGATCCACTAACCACGATGAATAGTCCTAATTCCGGACTTTTGCTTCAAACTCTGGAGAAGTAAAAGGGAATGTGGACATTTTGATAATTGACTATTGTAAATTTTAAATTGTAAATAGTGCGTTTTATATGTGCAATTCAAGTTAAGTACATAATTTGTTTTACGTATCATAATATTCGTTCAATAATATTCTCAGAGGGTGTGATTTTTTTCATTGTACTTCATAATTTATGAAATTGGAAAGACCTATCACAACTTTAGTTAAATTTTTGACGTTGATCATGTCTATTTCCGGAATTTGTAAATTAGGTGTGCTGCGAAATTATGCATGTCTATAAACGCTAAAGATAATACATATTTTTCACATACTCCATTTGTTATTTTCGACATGTGTAAAATCAAGGATGTTTTTGAGGCTGAGAAAGCTAAAATTGCCAAGAGCCTTGGCGAGGGAGCCTTTACAAATTTCAAAGATGTTGGAGCGAGATCACCGCACCATCAAGGGTTTTGTCCAGACCAGTCAAAAGTGTCGGAAATACACTTCATCATCAGCCAGATTCAAGTTGACAAATCGTGTCATAGCACATGTTAAACAGAAATCCTATCAGCAGAAATTCTTAAATTTTTTGAAGAGTAAAAGTTGGTCAACAAGATGTAGTGTTAAGAGGAGTTTTGGAAAAGTAAAAATCCTAGAGCAAGACCATTTTGAATAAAAATCGCAAAGAAAAACGCCTGGAATGGTGCCGAAAATACTTGAAATTGTATTTTAAATGTGTCATTTGGACCGATGAAATGAGGGCAACTCTCAACGGAATTTATGGTTGGACAAGGGATTGGATATTAAATGAAGAGACAAGGTTGTGGAGGGTAATGGCATGGGCAGGTGTTGTCCATTCAGCGTAGCAGACATAGTGGAAATGAATTCTCAAAAATATTGCGCGTTATTAGGATCTATTTTCATATTATGGCTTAAGAGATAGCCGGCTAAGATAAGGAAAGAACTCAGGTTTGTGCATGGCAATGCAACATCACATGCGTTCAAAGAGGTCAAAGATGAAAAATAATGGATTGGTTTGCTCCATCAATGGATTCCAATCAAATAGAAAACTTCTGAGGAGGGAGGGCTTTGAAACAACACCTGAACTCAAATAGAAGACACTACAGCTCCAGCGAACAGCTCTGGCAAGACTTAAGATAGGTGCAAATGGTCTTTTTGCTGCTGAAATTGAAAATTTACTCAGAGTATGGATGATAGACTGTTTACTTGTATTCAGAAAAAGGTCTCTATATTTGAAAATAAATAGTTATTTTGTCTTTATTAAGCCTTGTATCTGATTTTAAGTCCATTCATAGAGGATTTTTGGCAATCAATACAACAATGCATCCATAAAATAATACTTGCATAATTTCGTGGTACATCTAATTTTCAAAATTACTGAAAATCAACATGATAGACGTCGAAAATTCAACAAAAATTGTCATTGATCTTTCCAATTATAATAAATATGAAGTACAATGAAAAAATCAGAACATCCATACAGCCCTCGAAAAAATCTGGAAAACATGCTTGCATAATTTAATAGCACGCATTGTATATTCATCTAATATGATATTCATGAGATTTTTTTGAATACTATTTAGCGTTCATCTAATATTTCCAAATATTAATTTTTTGCTAATAATTACTTAGTGAGTATATACCAAAAAATATCATGGAATAATCATACTGATTTGTCAATCAAATTTATCTAGACAGTGAAGCATTTTTACAAATTAGTAAAACACCACCAAGAATATAAATTAATAGTGAATAATTAAATTTTATGGCAGTAAAATCGAGTCCAAGATTTCATATGTCAATCAAACTCAGCATATCAATTTTACCGTCCTCTCAACTGGAGGATTACAATGCAAATGTATTAAATGGATTTGTTGTACAGACAACTACAAAGACATCATTTTAAACTCATTCTGCTTCCTATTTTTTCATGTCAAGGAAAATAATTCTAAGCAAGATACATAGTCATATCTCGGCCAGAAGGGGGTGTTAAAGAAGCATGTTATATCTCTAATTTAAAAAGATTTCACCCTTATTTTTGAAAATTTCCTAACGATTTGTTAGCAAGGCATATCCCTGTTAACAGAGTCCTAGATTCATTATTTTTCTAGATATACACTTTATTCTAAAAAATTATTCGAATAACTATTTTCTCAATGTGTTCACTTTATCATTAGCCACCAGCACCATACCAAATATTACCGTTGTTATTACAATGGAACACATTTTTCAAGTTTTTTTGTTCTCTTAGTATTCAATAATATGTAAGTTATAGTTTCGCTTGTTCATGACAAATAAAATTGATTTTATGAGGGATGATTTTGAAGCACACACTCGGTTTTAAAAATGAAAAGGGTTAAGGTCGACATCAAATTCTGATAATTTTTGTCTATGATTGAATTATGATAATTTTATATGATGCCATCTCCCTTAAAAAATAACCAACAGAAGCTCACCTCAGAATGATTTTGTAAATATAATTTCTAAGATTACAAATTTCGCACATTTCAACGCGAATTAATACCCTCTAATTAAAAAATAAATATTTTTATATTGTCATCTTTTCTAAAAAAGAAAAACATTTTCGCAGGAAAGTCATGTAGTTTGCTAAGTGACCTCATTGGTTCATTAATTTGTGACACCTCATAAATTTACAAAAATTATCTCCTATAAATTCCATTTTAGCGTCATGATATTCTTGTTAGGGCTAAATGAGTATCGTCAGTGAACTATTATACAACTTGATAGATCACAATTTTAGGACTAATTAAATGCTTGGTAAATGTGAAAAAAACATTTTATAAATTGCTTTATAATGAAGGTATATTTTTAGAGTTTAATCAAGAGATTTTTCCCCAATAAGTCAATTCAATTTATTTCCAATTAAATCAAAGTCTAGTTATTAGCTTTCAGCAATTTAAAATCATTCATAAAACATTGTTGATGACATGAATACAAAGGTTTTTGGGGTGCAATTATTTTTAGGCAAGTAGATGTCCATCAACGGATTTTTCATGTAAAAAAGTTAATATATTCATGCATTTCAAACACAGGCATAACTCATCCCAAATATTTACCCTTGATTACATCAGAGCACGCTGACACATAGAAAAAGAGCTCTAAATAACACACACACGCGTGGATTATTAGATTTCTCTATAACATTGAGCCCAATGCGTGCTTTGTATCTGAATGCAAATGTTGTATGTTTTATCAACTTCCAACAGATACTTATGAAAAGCAGAGAGGGTTAGATGCAACTCATCATGTTTTTTCTTCCTACTCCAAACATCAGAAAATTTCGAATGCCGCTAGTTTCTACCAATGAAAACAAGAATGAAAAAAAGTTTTTAACCATTTCAAAATAGAAAATTTTAAGTCTCTTACTATAGGATCAAGATAAAATGACAAATTTAAAATGTACAATTCTTCTAAATGTGATTACCACCTTGATGATTAAGCTTAAATGCGAATAAGTTTCGTGACATGGGTCCTCATAGCAATCAACAACGAGTAAAAATCTTAACTTTGGAAATTAGTTTTGTCATATTTCGTACGTTGATGGAATTAAGAGAACTTTCAGAATTTTTTTAGATATTTATTTTCATATGTAATACTTAGAGAGTAAAATGAAGTGAAATGTGATTATACTTGTGTTATAGACGTTAGCATAACTCGTGCATCGAAAGTGACAGGAAGTTGGTCTTAGGTTCATTTTAATCCACCAATAGATGATATATAAATATTCGATTTTATAATCAATTTTGGAGGGACTATACAAATATTTTCCTTTTCAGCAAAAGAGGCAGAATAAATTTTATTTGCATATCAAATAGGCTTTTACACATGCTGCACAAAGATGGGAAAATCCTTCTCCTGCAGGAATAGGATTTATTACTAAATATTTCGGAAAACAGTAATATTTTCATTGCAGTTGTAACATCCTATTGTATAATACAGCTGACATATTGAAGGCTTCTTACTGCACTCAAGTGTGTACCAAGGTTTTTCTGACGAGGGGCCATCTCAGTCATGATCAAGTGAGTCACAAATGAGGGGCGAAGTCCCTCAAAGTTTTTTGAAACTTGTCAAAAATAAACCCTAAAATGCAATTCGGTACCTTAGTTTTTAAATTTTTTTAATAATTTTTCGAATTATTTTTTGATTTAGCCAATCAAAATAGATTTTGAAAACCTGATGGGGGCATTCCACAATGTCTCACCTTGCGTACGCACAGGGGCTAAGGAATAGGGGGGCAGGGGGGGCCGTTGCCC
>CABFPE010000615.1:281909-301004 GCA_900660155.1 Hofstenia miamia | reverse complement strand
GTGGGGTAAAACCAGGTAAACTACTGTAGTACCCGCACCTGCACATCACTAGTATTGATAAAAATACGAGTGACCGTATTTTCATTACACATTGTTTGCATTTTAACTAAGATTTTGTCAAAATATACATTTAAATATAATGTTGAAGAAATTAAAATATAACC
Source organism: Hofstenia miamia (assembly GCA_900660155.1). NCBI lineage: Eukaryota > Metazoa > Xenacoelomorpha > Acoela > Hofsteniidae > Hofstenia > Hofstenia miamia. Next base: position 300,840 of record CABFPE010000615.1, on the reverse strand, counting down.
TTGAATTGTTTTTGAAAATTCTTAAATTATTTAATAACAGCTAACAAAATGTTATTATTGGGTACAGGTAAGTCATGTAATTTACGGAAGGGTACTTTGTAAGAAATTATTATTCGGAGAGCGGATGTTTGCATTATAAATGCCTGGTTTGCTGTTGTGTTTTGAGTACAGAACTATAATCACCACACATGTTTTGTTGAGTTATATAGAATTTTAAGTTTGGTGTGTACAAAACACAATATGCTGTATGAGGCATAAAAATCCAGTATCGCAAGATTTAACAATTTTAAGTTTCTCTCTTTATTACACCCATGTGGGTTGGATTTTCACTAAAGCTATTCTGGGGTTTAATTGATTAAAGCTAAATGAAATGTTTCGGATTATATATTCATACTAATGTTGGATTATATGTAAAATTTAGGCTTGATATTGAACTCTTGATGAACTTGTGATGGGTAGATTTCACTTTTTGCGAAATTATCAAAGTTTCACACTAGATTTAAACAAAACATTAAAATTATGCAATTATTAGTGAGCTTAGATCTACACAATAAACATTAGCTCATTTTTTAAAAACTACTAGAGTTTAGACATACTGTTTGGGTAAAATTATATCATAAGATAAATGAATGAAAAATTTTTAATTTTATTTTGCATTCAAATGCTCGTTTCTAAGGTTCAAAGACAAATTTTCAAAATAGCTTCCTTTACAACTTATTCCTTCTGAATTATATTCGTGTTTTACTCCAGTTTTAATTTTTTTTACCCGCAATCGTAAGACTTGCACTCGCACCTGTGGGTAAGGTGGTTGAATACGGGAGTTATAATTTGTCTCCCATTACATGCTACTTTGATTTATAGACAATATAAATTATTGAATATCGTGCGGCATTGTTAGGTGAATTTTTCGATATTTTTTAAATTTCTTCACTCGTCGTGATACACTCATAAACTTGAATCGATTCAATTTCATGAATTTACATTAACTATTTGACATGTGTGGAACACAATCTGGGATTAAATCCCCATTTAATGGGGCTGCAATGTATATTTGAATTTGAGAAAAACATTAAGTAGGGGATTTTCATGGGACGGAATGGATTTACCACTCACAGCACTTCATTAGATGTGATGGACTACGACATACGAAATTGTTCCATTAACAAGTCTTATAATACTTGTTTAATAAATATTTTTAAAATTAAGTGCATAATCGTAATCTTTTCAAACATATACTCTTCGTGAATTCAAAGTTGACTAATCATGAAAGGTAGTTATTTCTGTACATTACGTTCATCAATTTCTTCAGAATAAAATAATCTAACATCTCTAGCATAATGTATATATTCCACTAAAATTCAATTATATTATTTTAATAGACTAATGGAGTTTTAAGTGATTTTCTATTAAGTTATAGATATAATTTATATGTTATAAATGACGGCTTTTAAGTGTACTTAAATCTTGTTTGAAAATTCTAAAGAATCCTTCTTAAAAAATCTACTCTAAATAGAGTTCCTTCCTAAAAACAGCCTAACTCAATTTACAAATTTACAGTAATTTCTTTATCAAGCAGAGTGTTTCTTAAATTTTGGTAAAAAAATTGCACATATGTAAAAAAATTTCAATTTCATTTTTTCATGTTGAACTGATTTGAAAATAAAAACGGATTTGCCTCTAATAAAAGACTAAAATTTTTCATAAATTGCATCAAATGAGGATAGATTTTTTGAGTTAATTATTTTAGATATATGACCAATAAAGTGCCGTTTCATACAGCTAAGGTGAATTAAAAGCATTAGCCCGACAACGAATGTGACTAATTATTTTGATGATTTTGTTTCAGAGTTGGAATATACTTTGCATAGAATATGAACTTACCAAACCATTTACTGGACATAAAAATTTTCAAAAAATACGGAGTATCGAGTTAACGACAAAAATTGAAGATGTTATGACTTCAGTTTTTGATAATATACTTCCCCCTCCACCTAACGATTACGGTTTATGTTCTAAACAAAACACTAGTTACAAAAATTCAAAATATCTTCAAATTGTGCAACGCTGGTTTTTATAAAAAGTTAAATTTTTAAACGCTGGTTTTTATAACAAAGTAAAGTGCTCAACACAACTTTGTTTTTGCAGCAGCTTTACCCATCTATTAGATTTAAACATATTTTCTAAATATGAAATCCAGAGTCACATCTTACTTAAGTGAAATTTATGGTTCCACTACCCTATTGTGAATTAGGGATTGGTACTTGGGAATAAGTATTTCAGCTTTCTGGGAGTAGCGTGGACTGAAACCATAAATTAATAAACGTCGACACAAATTTCAGAATATTTTCTTCCTATTTTCGCCAAAATAGCAGTCATATGACACAAAAAATTCATAGAACCAGAACCAAATCCTAAAGGGCTATTTGGAAACAATAAATTTCTGCTCTCGCAGAATCCCTAATGTAAATATCAATACAATATAGACTCTGTTTGATAAATGGTAAAATTACACTAAAAATCAAAATTGTTGTTAGATTATACTTAATCCTTTTCTTCCAATTTTCGATGCCTAAATTTTCAGGAAAATATAACTTTATGGGTAGTTTTACCAATTTTTTTTCAAACGAGAGGTGTTTATTACCAAAGTGAAAGGGTTTTTTTTGTCTGATGGAAATTAATTTTTCAAAGAAAATGTCTGATGAACAACTCTTTGTAAAGGTATATAATGTAAAAAGTCCACAAAAGAAAGAGCTACTGGAAAGAAAACATGGTATTCTTAGCGATATTATTTTTCCGTTCAACAACAAATAGAATCGCGATTATCGATTGACTGTGTTAGATGTTGCTAAATTATCGAAGGATAAAACACACATGTATATAACGAATTTAACAAAAATACTTATAACCTGGTTGCAGAGTTCTACCAAGAATGTTTTTTTTCTATTTCCATATGACAAAAAAAGCTGAAAACAGATCATTCGATTACAAATCCATAAGATTTCTTAGACATTCATTCTCATTGTTTTCATACAGCACCTTAATTTTCTTAACAAAATAGTCAAAATAATTCACTCACTTCTTACAATTAATATCGATTGCGAAACTCAAAAATCCACTACATCGAAAAATTTTAAATAAAGATGGTGCACGTGTTAATATTTTTTTATCTGGTGGCATTTTACACTCAATGGTACGCTAATAGAGAAAAGATGTAGTAATCTATGGCTATGGCCTTGAAACCACTGTGCTTCATGAGTAGAAGTTCACGCAAGATAGGCTAGAAAGTGCATTCAGAGCCCTGGATTGTGCAAGCAGTGGTATCATGACCATGAACATTGATGCATAAAACAATTCCAACTATTTGCCTTTTTTAGATTTTCAACTTCTTGCATTTTCTATTCAAAATACTTAGTTTTTGTCAGGCGGCAGTATTTGTTCATGCAAAATTGAAGTTCACATCGCTAGAATACTATTTATTAACTTGTAATAATACGTCGAGTAGGCTGGTTACATTTTGCATTACAAGGCATTAACACATTTTTAACTGGGGGATTTAAATTTCATCATAGCTTCTGGTCGACAATTTCCTCTGACAAAGTTCTATCTAGGGTATAGTGTTGCTTTCTGAATTCTATACTTTTTTCATTAAACGTTAAATAGCTTGTTCATATTGTTCAGTTAATCCTAAAGCCTGTCTTATGGAAGTTGTAAAGTTATTTTAAATATAATAATAATGAACCTAAAAATATTAATAAGAATTATTTTCTATCGATTCCCTGCAACAATCCACTCTTATTCGCAATATCTTTCCAAACACTTTCACAAGTAAACTTTTTTCGAATTAACAGAGTCCATGTTAGTCAGGAAAACTTTAATTTTGCCTTTACTTGGCCTACAACGTTTTCTACAGGCATGTAATCGGTATCGATTTTTCTTTTGAAAATAACTGAAAAACATTTACCAAATTAAATAACCATTATTATTATTATAAAATTGCATTTGATTAGACATATATCAAAGATGGAATACATTGGCTACAAAGCCACATAGTCTTTACTATGACCGGAGTTACTGTAAAAAGGCGGAAATTCTAAATAGATCACATGGAGAACGATCATCTCTAGACTGCTGTACAGCCCTAACATTAGTATACAGCACTGTTGTATTGCCTGAGGGACAAATCATAGTAAATACGAAAAAAAATTTTCTTGAGATTGGCACTAGTCCCAACAGACTAACAAGCAGGTATAGTTACATCGCTTTAATTCACATCCCTGAACCTCCTAATAAATCAAAAAAAACTTACGTAACATAATATTACGAATATTTAGGAAACAAAATCTAATTATAGGCAAGCATGTATTTTAGAAATTTAAAGATGTTCATTTTATTTTTCAGAAATATGTAGGTGTATTAGTACTGCTTCTTATTAAACAATATTCAGTTATTTAAATATGACAATTATGCGATAATTAATCTTTTCTCCAACCAATCACCCAATGAGTTATTGATGTGGAAATATTTTGTTTGAAATAACTAAAATTACTTGTTTTTTGTCAGGGTTTACAATGCGCATGAACGCATCTCCTAATTGCAAAGTTGCCATGATGGAAAACTTGGGAAAATTGAAAAGTACTAAACTGAAATGGAAGCCTTCACTAACTATCTGAATCATCTGTCGAAATAATTAATTGGAAAGCTTTGTGACAATTTTCACAATGATTCTCTGTCGAATTATTACGTTATATATATATATAGAAAAATGTTTATCCACACAATATAAACAAGAAGTTCTCGAATGACATGTTTTTAAGTAACAATCAAAATAAAGTTCAAAGAAAAAGTGCCACCGGTGATGATAAAATGAGCGCACACAATAAAAAACGTCTGTATTATCAAGACTAATAATAACTAATAAAATACTCCGAGTTTGCGTCTAACATACAACCAGTAACCAGTTTGCTGACACATTACCTTGTTGACGATTATCAGGTGAAACCAAGACTAGTATACATTTGAAGCTTCCCTATTGCAGTAACGAATTTACTATTCTTTGCAAATAATGATTTAATTGATGGGATTTAATTTACATTTGTTATTTATGCAATACATATGCTTATGTATTTTACTAAATATTAAGAAGAAAAGCTTAGACCTACCCAATATTTAGCTTTTCATGTTCCAATCGCATTAGATTAAATGGAATCTCTTATTGTAAAGAGTTGTAGAAAACTAAAAGAATATACAATAACTCAAAGCTTTCAGTGGAATTGACCCAATGCTTTTTTCATGAAATGCATCAAAATGAAGCGTGCTATTGTTTTTATTAGTGAAATTACTATTACTAAAATACTACAACATTGGTAAAAAAAGAACCTATAGGCACGATGCTTTTTAAATTCAATAAGCACTTTCTTACAACCCAAAATTTTTTTAGGTGACATTTTCGAATATGTGGTTTCTGTGAACTCAGTATAGTCAAATATTATATTTGCCAATGCTGGCAAAAATCTCGAAACTACCCTGAATTTACGTCACGCGTATATGGAATTGAGCTCAACCTCTTCAAAAGATCTTAAAATTTGTGTTTATTTACTTTTCTTGATTCCTTGATATTTTATTGAATTAAAAACTTACAAGTAGAAAGCCAGTTTTAGAACTCAATTGGTTCAAAATGAAAATGTCTATCGAAGTGTCTCGGTGAAACCTAATTAATTCCTTGCATGATAATTCACACAGCAATGAAGACTTGATATAAGTGTCCTGGTCACCGAGAGAGTACACAGATGAGTCTTTTGCTTTTAACCAATAAACAAACATGAAACGATCTTGTTGGATTACTTTTATACGGAACAACTATAGATTTTCGAAAGGCAGGAGCTTAGATCAGTGTGATAGGAGGTTGGGTGTTTAAGAGAGGACAAATGTCAACCCAAACCCAACTGAAGCAAACCATAAAGCTGTATTTTATGTAATAAGTCGCTTTACGTAACGAAAACAAAAATTAGCGAATTTAGACATCTACACGCTTATTAACAAATGTTGCTTTTTGTAAAAGCTGCATTCAAATAAAATAATCAATTAATAATGCAATAATTTTGCTATATTTTGAAATTAATAATTTAACTTGCATTAAAAATACATTAGCAGAAATATATATATAAAATTTTGACTTTAAGATGCCCTATTTCATTACTTGTAAACTCTCTAAATTGTTTGGTTAACGTTTTATTTGCCAAATTACATACTGCTTGTTGCGTAGCAAAAGCAATGGTTTTAAAGCTTAAAGATTAGGAGAATTTGTGATGTTTTTTATATTGAATATTTGGACAAAATTTTGCACCAATTTTCTACTTGCAAGAGTATCTATTGCTTCCTTTCATTTCTACTGCAAACCACTACAGCGTGAATAAAGGAGGCTTTCCTTTAGAGGGAAAAACGGACACGGGCCGCGCCTGGTCCGTGCTTGGGCGGTGAAATTGAAAAAGATTAGGCGAAGTTTAAAAAACTGACCCATGACACAACAGTGCACGTATTTCAAATCAGTGAATGCTATATAAGTTATGAACAATGTATTGTATTTTTTCATTATATACTCTTCTAATACTAAATTTAGGATTTTTAAGTTCAATGTGTAGATTCTATTAAAAGTTTCAAAAATACCCAAATTTGGTCTAGCAAACCGAAATAGACAACGCCGGGCTTGGCCTTAAATTTTCAGTCCATGTCTTTGTCTTTCTTAGTGGCCCACATGACAAATAGGCAGAATTTCACTGCGGTAAAATGTTCGAAACTCTCCACTAGCACAGATATTTCACATCTATATGGAAAGGTATTAATAAATTTCACAACCCTTGAACAGATTACTTTCATTGTGAAGGGTTATATTTTAAATTTAGACTGATTGACGCGAAAGTTATTAAGCATGCAATAATAAACCAATAATGTTTTATATTTACAAGTTAGAAATCATATCTAAATAAATTTTTAATATTTCACATTTGAAAAACTACCCCTTGAGAAAGTGTGATTTTGCGCATTGCTTGCTGCACTGATTTTGGTACCTACTAGTACTCAATATATATTATTATTACTCGCTCATATCCACAGTTACGGATGGGCAAAAAGTAATACATGTACTCACACATCAGTAATAGACAAAACTTTTATTAAACAGTGTAGCGAAAAAATGGGTATTGATGCTGCTGTTTTAAAAAAATATAAATTTTTTGACCACTCCATAAAAAATGTTATGAGTGATTTTTTACTGTTGATGAGTGATTTCAATTACAGTTGGCTTGAAAATTCAATCCCTAATAACTCAGTCAACACTTGCTTCATCAATTTGGTTTTGGGTTTATGAGGTTGGAAATTAAAAAATACATGTAGAATAGTTGTTTGAGGCAAAATCAAAAGCGGTATAGTACGTTGCTTTATATATATGACTAAATTTAATTAAGATTTTCGGAATCTGCAACATCGATTTAATCTACAATCGTTGAAAAATAAAAGTAACCAGAAAAAAATTTGTTACCCTCCGTTGTTGAAAATTAATATACAAATGAACAATATTTATTTATAATCCCAGATGACTAACGTTTAAAGTCTCTCTTAAAATATGGGATTTTCGTCATTATTTCATATTAACCTGTTTTGGTGAAATACTACTGTAATTGCATTGTGTATAGCTATTATAATATAAAATTTAAAAAAAAACACTAGCAATTTGTAAAAGTCAAATTTACCTTCTATTAGGCATTTATACCAGCGAAGTCGATTTTGACTATTACATATGGCAAACGTATGTGTATACATTGAATTAATTATAATTACCTCCCTATCAGCATATTAAGCGTGTTAAAAATAAAATAGGTAATGCAAAAAGGTAGGATTCATGTGAATCAATACGTCTTATAAGTGTAAATTGAAAACTTACTTCAAAGCGCATTTTCGTTTCTAGAAGTATCTAATTTTATAGTTCGTATTTGCTAAAACAAGACATTTTTTCTAATTACTTACGAACGAAATGTGCGATAGTTGCATACATTATTTAAAAGAAAACTATTGTTAAAAATATGGAAATATTTTGAATAGGAGATCTGTATATTACGCCCACTGTCATACATTTGTGTAACTTGTGCCATGTTACAATTACAAGTTAATTTACTAGTATTGATGAAAGGTATAGATCAATAATAGTAATGATCTCTCTTCATACAAATATATTAATATTTTACAAAATGCAAGAAATCATTTTATGCACATTTTCTATAAAAACATTGATAAGAAATTTTCTTGTTTACTTAGATTTTTTAGAGGCTAGAATGTTAAAATCAGGTTTGACATAGGTATATTCAGGAACTACTGTAATCATCGCTCTGCGAATTGAGGCAAACTTTTCTAAAATAAGGCCATCAAAACATCTCACTTACAGTCCAGTATTTGATGAAATAAGTATAAAAGAATTATTAATCTAAAATATCTTTACAATTATTGAAACATTTTGTTTTAGATGATGTTGCTTAAAAATAATATTAAAAAATGACGCAATTAACAATAAATTTCTACGACTTATCTTTATGTGTGCTCCTGCTCCGCTCATGTGATTGTTTTACCATCTTAAATGCATGTATGCACACATTGTTTCCGTTTAAACAAGAAATACTTCAGTGTGTTAAGCAGATAATTTCTTTCGACATTATGTTTTCAATGCTCTGCTACAACTTTTATATTAAATTATTCAAACTCGGAAATTTTAAATTCATTCGGCGCATGAAACAATAGATAAAAGTAAACTTTTAAAAGAGGCTTTATATTGAAGTTTACACACTGTAAGCATTTGTATAAAAACCATTTAAGTATGTTTCTTAGTCATCTCTGCAGTTTTAAAATCAAATTGCTTTCTGTCTGTATCACTTGGATCCATTGACTATTATTACTGTTGAACTTAAAATGAATATTGTACTTATCCGAATAATTTTCAGATGTCTGGTTATTTTTAAAGCTAGAATTAAGGTTATTCCTTGAGAATCATTTGAAAACACTCTGCATTTCAAATTTTATGCAAAAAGAAACAATTTTTAAAAAACAGAGTTAATTGTGATTATCACTATCCCAGTGATTCGAACTTGGAAATTTCCACAAAAAAATAAAAAAGCCACAGCAATTACTTGGAAGTTTTGATAGCAAATTGCAAGATCTTACATGTTCCACAATTGGGAATTGCAGGTTTTTCCATGCGTCATGAGTGGAACTTGCAAGTTTTTGCAAGTTTGTAGTTTTATATTGGGTTTCCATGTGGCTTGTGTTTTCATGCAATTTCCACTGTGGCACTTGGAATTTTTCTCAATTTTTATGGGGACATGGAATTCTTTCCAAGAATTTTGTGGAACATGGAAGTTTTAGCAATTTCTTAGCAAGTTCAAGTCACTGGGTATATAAATGCACGGATAACTATAACAACAGTATACACTGAGCTAATAGGTACCTAAGCTTATAATTACATGGTATTCAAATAATCCTATTTCTTAACTTTCTATTTTGCCAAAAACTGAAAATATTTCCTTAATTATTTAATCTTTCACCTAAATATATATTTCTTAATGCCTTACCAACTGTTACAAAAAATATTCAAATACAAAGGAGATGCAAAATTTTTTTACTTTTTAGATTTGTAGCAAATTCAGTGCATTGAATGTAATTATTATTGTTTACTCCGATTAAATAAAACAATAAAGTGTATGAATTCAATTTCACAATGTACTATTGCGTAAATTACATCGTTTCATATTGATTTTAAATCTGGTTCGGCGGCCTGTTATTCTAGTTGTCCCTGATAAATGTTAAACCTGACACTCGATTTATCGAATATGAATTATTTACCAGATATAATTTGTGATTTGGTTTAAAATGACCCATGTCCGAAAGTCTAGTACTAAGCATAAACGTAGTAGATCCTGTTTATGAAAAATTGGCCGGATTTAGATGGTAATAACAACTTTACCATTCTATACTTCATAGCTTTATGCCTTAAAAGTCGAAATAAGCACTTAAATAATTTTGAAGAGTCCGTCTGCGCCACTGGACGTATAGTGTCGTTAATCAATAAATTGAAACTTTCAGTCATTTGAGAAATTAATTAAATTATTTAGCTTTGTTCAAAAGTCTGAATCAAATTTAAATACGAATGCTGGCAACTTAGTCAATGAAAAGATTTTAATTTTATTTGCATATAAAAAATGTCGGAAATGAAGAGGTGTCTGAATAAATATGAGGAAAGCATTAAAAATTTGCTTTTTGTCATAAACACAGCGGTTGATAAGAAGCTAAGATATTTCTTATAGTTATCAGAATCCAGTTTTAAAAAGAATTACCAGTGTACAGCAAATTTTAAGGATATAATAAAGAAAATGCTTAGAATACCATTAACCAAAAAATGTTTAAGTGGGAACATTGTGCTTATGGAGTGTAACATAAGAATATACATGATTACAGAATTTTTGCATATCATTTAAGGCAATAAAAGTTTTCCCTATCTAATTTATTTATGAGATCATTGTTTAGTTGAATTCGTCATAATAACTAAGAGAAATTCAAAGTATTATATAATTTATTTTAACACTAACTTTGTTTTGATTATATAGCACATCGCAGCTGATGTACAACTATTTCTCCCGAATTTTCTTCATTCTATTTTCTTGCCTAAGCCATGCTACTGGCGAGCGATGACATAGAGGATCTGATTTTTAATTTAAAATAGATTTGATGTTGGTGCGAAATCTGAAATTGAATCATTACATTTTCAACAATACAATTTTTCTTCATAAATAAATATGTACATCTCAAATATTGAATTAATACTAAATTTTACAAAATTCTAAAATGAGGATTTATAACTTGTTTTTGAAAGCCGATGATTTAGAAAAGGGAAAACGTAATATTTTTCAGACTACATCAATATCATCCACAAGTAATATGGTGATATTAATATTATGGCTGGTGAAATAATTAATTTATAAAAACATGATATCCTAATAGTATGGAGTGTTTTAGATGGTAATCAATTGAAGCTTCGAAAAGCTCTATATCATTCTCCAAACACAGTACATATCTAAAAGATTTTTTGGTTATTTTTATTGCTGTTGCAATAGAAGGCTTCTCTTTTCTCAGGGGTGTGTGGGGAAATATCTTAGCAAATACGCATAGTAAAGGTTGTAGTGCAAATCCGTTTTTAGAACTTTAAAATTTTCAAAAAATGTTCGTTTTGATTTATAATTGTTTCCTAAGATCTTACAAACATGTAATTTTGATTTGAATATCAAATATCTAATGACATAGTGAGAATTCTAAAGATAAGCAACATAGCATGTAGGTAAGATTCTACTAATAACAAAGTGATTGATATTGGAGCAACCTATATCTTACAAATAAAAAATATTGGTTGTGTGAGTTAGCATCAATTGTTTCCAAACACAAAGCTATAAAAAATTTCAAAGTAATTTTGCAGCAATTAAGGTAACAATGCAATTTCTTTGAAATTATTCGCTTTTAATTTATATGAATTTAAATCTAAATTTCACAAAATTGAGCTCGTCTGCTCCTTTACTGTATTTGAAGTATAAATCTCTTGAGTACGAAAGTCCAGTAATTTAGTCTGCGTTTAACAGAAAATGGCATTAAAAAATTCATTAAATTCAACTCATGCTAAATATTCACAAAATTTTTATTTTCTTTCTGAAAAATTGTACTATTTGAAAATAAATTTCATAAGAACTGATTAATATCATATAATCCAAATAAGAATTATCATATGGACTATCTAAATTATAAATCAAATGAAATTTCCAAAATAAATAACCCACGCTATTCTATGGATATATTTGGATATAATTGGTGACTTTAATATAAATTATTTTAATAATTTTAAAAAAATTGTTAAAAGAATTTTGTGCCACATGCGATTTTTATTGTGTAAATACTTACCGTCCCCCACGGAAGAACAACTTAGTTGACTACTTCATAACAAATTCAGACTTATGCCTTAAATCCTTAATCTTTGACCTTTTGCACCTATATAAGTAATATAACTACTAAAATTAATAATTTTCAAATGTTATATACAAAGGATTATCTAAATTACTCAGATAAAATAATGCAAAGACTTTTGGAAAACGTAACATTTATAACTACATATACACATTAAAATCTCAATTTTGTATGATTAATTATATTTTAAAAGAAATTTACAATGAAATTAACAAAGCAGAACCAATTAAATGCTGAAAAGTAAGATTAAGATCCCGCAAATTTGCTTTATCAAATGCCGATCACCGTGAAGTATATGAACAAATAAGCATTAAAAAATAATTTGACCTCGTCAAAAAAGAACCGACGGCTTCTAATTGGGCTAATTAATAAAAAATAAAAGAAGATAATTAATCAATTAAGAAATAAAAATTCGGCTTTACAACAAATAAAGTTTTACCAGTGAATTAGAAACCATCATAAAAAACTTAGACACAAATAAATCAACGGCAACTTATAATCTTCCAAACTTTATTATTAAATGCTTTTTCATATATTTAGTTAGCATCTCCTATTCGCATTTAACCAATGTATTATTGACAACGAATTTCCGGAAATTTTAAAAAATCAGATAAAAGTCCTTTATTTAAAAAAGGTGACCTTCTAAATGCAAATAATATAGACCCATTTGTATTAGCCATCATTTTAGTAAACTGTTCAAAAAATTACTAAATAATCAAATAAACGCGTATTTAAAAACTGAAAATATTCTCTCGAAAATACAATTTGGTTTTGTAATGTTTACCGCATTCAAGATACAATTTTATCAATATCAGAACAAGTACATCTAATTACCCATTAATAAATAAACGTTGTCAAAATTGTTATGCTTAGATAAACATAATAATAACTTAGAATAACTTAGATCACGAAATTCAAATCGAAAAAACTGCAAGGAATTCCGGAAAAAATTACGAAAATTATTCTCCAATAGACAATGCAGTCTTAACGACCATAACACACTACACTCATTCCAAAGTTTTTCATAGCACTACAAAGCTATACACGCGCACGCACACTCAAATTTATATTATATATATTTTGTTATTATTTTGTAAATACATGTAGCTTATAGTTTGTAACTTTGTTGTAGTGATTTACAGCAATAAATTTGCTTTGACTCGAAACATGTCATGAGGCATCATGAGATAGATTCTATGACAGCGGTATTGGTGCTATGTTGAATTATTCAATTTTTACAGGATGCACAAAATGCCTATATTTTAAGGAGTGCTAGTGGCTATGGCTTAAAATTAGGTCATAGTTTAATAAAATAGTATTTCTGTAAATATTACAGAAAAAAATTAAAAATTGTGCAAAAAGGTTCAAAAATTGGGGATGAATTTGCATTTATGATTTGGGTTTTCTAAGGCAAGGATTCTGCTCCATGGAAATAGTTTCTTTACTCTTTATTAAGCAAACATATTGGTTTTATGTGTGCACACAAATGTCAATTTTGTTTCCATTCTGCAGTATAATTTTTTATTAGTTCGCGTCTCCTAAAAATCAAATTAACTATACTTTACTTCAATCGCTCTATTTTAAAAGAATTAAGGTTTTTTGAGAAATATTGAACTAATTTCTAGAATTCACTACAAACATTTAGCGGATTGTATAAACATATCTAACTTCTAAGTATTCGAATAAGGAAAGAATATGATTTTCTATTAATGGTATACAATTTGTATACTTTCTTAGATATATTACAGTAGCTGAATAATCAATTATACCTTAAATTTATGTATTTTAAAGATTTTAGTCATCGTTGTTGATTGGAATTTATAAGAATGAAAAAAAATTTACATAAAAAGGAAGAATGCTCAAGACTTATCACATCTCTGAAAACAAAACGCATATACATCTTTCATCTCTGAAAATCTCAGTTTTCCAAAAATTAACGAGGAAAACCATTAAACATAATTCTAATTCTGATAATATTTTAATTTAATGAAATTCACATTACTGAAACCAAAAGTATGAGACACATTTTCGGTTTTTTATGAACAGACTCTTATAGTAACCAATAAAAAATTTTTTTTGACTAAGTTACTACGTGAGAGTTTTGGTGCTAAAATATATATTTCCAGAAGCTTAGAAATGTTTAGGATCATGAGATTTGTTTCAAATAGTTTTTGCTAAGAATTAAACAAAGATATGTACCAACGAAAATCGTTGGTGTAGCACCCCTCTTCAACAACTAAAATCGGGAGTAATTATCTAGACTAAGGTTGTTCGTTCGGAACAACAAAAGTTGGCGACAAAAGTTATCCGTTTGGTCCAAAAAATTGGACAATAAAAATTGTTCGTGTAGCACCCCTTTCGCCAACTCTAGTCGCTATGTAATTAAATGACAAAAGTTGTTCGTGCAGCATACCAAACCAACAACAAAAGTTGGCGACAAAAGTTGTTCGTTCGGACGACAGAAATTGGTGAGAAAAGTTGACGAACAAAGTAGTTCGTTCAGACGACAAAAGTTGTTCGTGTAGCATGGGCTTTAGACTTTTATTATAAATTTTTAATCCAAATAGTTTTAATGGAGATGACTGGGTGAAAGCCTTTGAGGCACCATATTTTTAAGGATATTTAAATTTGACACTTTTTATAATAAAAGCGGATGGAATTTAATAATTTTCTCTCAATTTTCCCAATGAATGACCTTACAAAAGCACACTTTTAATAACTGAAGTCAATGAAGGAAATATGAAACACAATATCAAGGCTAAAAATCATAGGACTGAAAGGTATCTTTTCCTAAAACAAAATTGCCTAATTAGTCAACGTTTGAGGAAATCAAATTCTAATTAACTTAAGTAATGACATAGATTTTGAGTATCATATTACAAAGAATGTCTGTAAAACTTCATTAATTAGTCGATTCTTAGCAGTTGAAAGTCTTAGCAAACAATATTTTTCACATTTCCTGCATGAATCAAATTAGCAAACGAATTTTACGCAATTAAATACAACAATCAATTAAAATGTCTGTGTATTTATACATTCCCTACTAAAATAAAACACGTGTTCTCATCGAAACCTAACTTTCAAGTATTATATACAATAATTCTTGAAGTTGTTGGCAATTTAGTTCTATGGGAAAGCTTAAATTAAATGAAATATATAAATTTTAATAAAGTTCATTTTGGTGTGAAAGATTTTTTCATCATCCACAATGCATTTGTCATAATAACTGCGCTGTTTTTCCTGTGTTTTCAGAGATTTACCTTTTTCTTATAGATTAACGTACTTAATGTAATGTGGTCGTATGCTCAATAGTCCAAGTCCAAATGTTTCCAAAAGTAGCTCATCCAAACTCGAAATTTCTCTAAATTACTTCATTTCAACATAAAGAACAAAAAAGTTAGCTTTATTTTGTATTCGCTAGAGTAAGCACAGCTAGAGGCTCTTAAAGGTAAGCCAAATGCAATAATTGCAGAAGTAGTGGCCTCGTGTATATAAATTTATGATGGGCTATTGAATATTATGATCAACTTCATGTGCAACTTCCTTAATCCAATAACCTATTTGGGGTACAAGAAAAAAAGTCACAACTGTGATCGAAGACAATGATGAAAATATGACGTACTGGATCTGCATTGTAGTTATTAAGATGTTGTAAAAGAAGATAGCAAGCGATTACATGCATGATTTTATTAAATTTTCTTTTTTTAATTACCTAATCCAAAATTCAATATTCTTATCTAAATATTGGTTTTTTGTCTAATTCAAGGAATTGTAGAAATTAATAAATTGATAAGCAAAGATATAAGTTTCTCCTACTTCTTGAATAAAAATCTTGTGTAAATGACTTGAACAGAATAATTTCCAGGTATTAAAATTGTGATTGCTTTTGACATTAACATCATGGAATCTATTTTCAAGCAATTTTCTCCAAAGCTTATTCAGATTCAGAAATCCTTGAGTGTAGATGTATCTATGCGTAATGTATTCCCATGACATTGTGAACACTTGTAGAAAGAATTAATCCTTTGCTTGAAATGCATGAACCTATTAAGTATTTTTTTAATGAAAAACAAGCAATCATAAAGTCCATGGGAGAAACAACTAACCTCAACTATATTATTTTCTGTAGCGATGGACTGCCCAAGCCCTAAGTTAATAGTCTATGCACTGCACAACAGAATTAATCTTCTCTCGTGTTTTGATTATAGTTATTGATAATTTTTTCGAATATCGGCATGTTTACAAAGGAAGAAAAAGATAGGTCCGTCTTTAATTATATTTTGTAATTTAACATAATTTGAATTAAGTCTAACAATAGTTTACTTTGCAGATTGTAATATGCAATATAAGTTATATGCAAGGAACATATTTGCAAATATAAACATATTTACAAAACTACAAACTACACTATGTACAATAAAAAAAATTAAAAAAACACATATAAAATTATTAATAAATCAACACCTTAAAATATTGTTTAAAAAAGAAATGCTACAATAAGCTGTTTTGCCATGTATTTAGACGCTTACTACTACCTAGAATTTTTTGATGTGAAAGTAGATTTTGTTTTAGCTTCTTTTTAAATATGTTTAGTGTTTTGGCAGTTCTAATTTCATCAGGTAGTGAATTCCAACTGTTGCATGTGACTACTGAGAAGGATTTACTCCATGGCAAGCACTTAATTTTGCTGACAATTATGTACATATTTGCACGCTTATTAATTATGTAAAAGGTATTAGAGAAAATCGAGAGAGTTGGTTAACTTGTAATTGTGTTTGTACAAAGTGACAAGACTGGCAAACTGAATGTAGTATTTTGGCGCCAGGATTTGTGTTTCTTGCAAATTCTCTCCAATAATCTGTTTACTAATATTAAATAATGTTGTCGCTGACCAGGTAAATACCTTGTTCAACCTTTCATGCTCAGCTGTACACAACCCGTTCAGAAGTGTGCCTGCATATACAAAATTGCTCATAACTAAAGCATTCAACAGCTCTTTATTGCTTGTTATGTGCCTTATCTGTCGTATGTAGTGGATCCCCATCGCCATTTTCCTAATTTTGCTGAAAGCAAATCTCTTTAGTGTCAGTTGCTGGTCGATCTCTACAACGAAATATTTTAAGATGCTTATAGAATTTCAAGTAGTTGCATTTACTCAATATATCCCATGAAAACCCGGCAAAATCGGATCCAAATTTATTGGATTGTTGACAATTGAAATACTATGCGCTTGCGTTATCTTATTTACACAATTCAGTACTCCAATAAAACACACTTAATGAATAGTGTTCAAATTTTCGCGTTTTTGCTTGACCAATTCTTGTTAACCTGAGCAACTACATCAAATAACGAAATTTGTAGATTTTCATTCAAAACATTGAAACTTTAACAAAGTATTTCTCAAATAAATCAATTGAAAGAAAAAATGGCTGAAACAGTTTATAATATTCTCACATAAAGCATTCAGAATTTAATACTTTATGGTTAATTGCTTAAAATTGTTAAACATATAAAAAATTGTTTTTTGTATGTATATTCCTAGAATTTTCTCTTGAATAAAAAATTCATAAAACTCATCATCTTAGCATATGCGCCATAATGGAGTAAGAAATTATATTTTTGCAATTCAAAGAGTTTAGTGTAAGAGTGTAAGCACTACTCATCGGAATAGACTTATGGACTGCATTATTATATATGTGCTTATTCGCTGCATTCAGATTGTGGGTCCTGTTACATAGAAATTCAACTTTTTTTAGCGAATTGGAGTTCCCAAAATGTGATTTTGACGTTTTCCAAATGATACCACGTCGGATTAATCTGCGAAAATATTCATCCATTTTTTCTCCATTGGCAGGAATTTCTTATATCTAAATTTAATAATTTTTTACAGAAAAATCAAACATGGATCGGTTATGGAACTTTGAAGTAGTATATAATTAACTACAATTTACAATGTGTTGACAAGAGTTGAACTTATTACAGAATGTAATGTACATAACTAAAGATTGCAATGTAATAAAAGAAACGATTATATTTAATTATGTCTTGCTCACATTGATGATCATTACACGTTCAAAAAAGAGTTAACTTATGAATTGTGCAAGCGTATACCAGAACGCACACTTCAAATGCGTTCCTTGCGCAAACGTGTAAAAGATTGCATTTTATCTAATTTACTTATCCTGACCTAGAATTTACATGCACTTCGAGCAGGGAAAAAGCGGAAAATTTGTATGTCAATCTGATCAGTTGCTTATTTGTCCAGAGTGCTCATAAATCATAGTTTGTTGTACGTTACGTAATAATACTTATACTGTAGCAGGCCTATATCATGCTTTACGTTGTGATATACAAATCCGACACTGTAAAATAAAATATTATGAATTAGGTCTACGTGTTTTTTGTTCTAATGTACTTTCATGCAGTTCAATAGTGATATATCATTGAACCTAAACATAGATATACTATGGTAAATTTACAACTAAATTTTAAGTTTAAAATCATACGTACGAACATTACACTTAGTATCGAAGTTAATCTGCGGAATAACAGTAACAGACTTGTCAACGAGCCGAAATTTCTAAGCTCGGCTCGTTTAAATTTTGAATATGTTCGGCTCGGCTCGGCTCGGCTCTTCACATAAAATCTTTCAATGAGGCTCGTTTCATCTCGATTTTTTTTAAAATATTGTGCTCTCAGAAATTTGTACATGGCTCTTTCTATTATTTAATAAACATTTCTAAAATAAGATTATAAGAAAAGCATATTGAATGAAAAATCTGCATAATCAAATTAATAAGCAGTACTATAAATTTGCTTTGTTTAAAAAAGGCTCGTTTTGAGCTCGTTGTATATCCAACACTCTGCTCAAGCTCGGCTCGGCTCG
>CABFPE010000615.1:255273-273208 GCA_900660155.1 Hofstenia miamia | reverse complement strand
AACAAACACATGTTTTAAGATAGCTAAACTCACACAGAGAGCGAGCTGTGTGCTTTATATATATTCCTGCAATACAACTAAGTGAGATATAAGGTAACAACTGATGATGATTAAGCATTAATTATATTAATAAATGTTTTGGGGGTAAATACACCACATCGAATACTTATCCGATAAAAAAGTGAAGGTACTCGAACCATTAAGTAATCCATTTTAAAGTCAAATTTACATAAAACCGCCCACCCGTTTGAAAATTCTTATTCCCTGTACATTAATGATCTGTGATCACTTAATTACTTAAATGTTTGTTGTGATTGGTATCAATTCCAGAAAAGTAATGAACACATTTTAAAAAAAATTTACCAATTATTCGCCCCTCGACTCCCTCTGTATTATCCCCTGGTCAGAGTATGTTAATCCATTAGAATGAATAGCTCCAAATATTCTACTTAGAGTTGAAACCGGTCAGGATTTTGCTGACCCGACTGAGGAGGCAAAGTTTTGCTCAACCGGCCTGTCAACTGGTATAATTTTCAACCGGCACCTAGAATTTGATATTTACTACTCGATAGGGATATTTTCTCAAAATTAATGAAAGAGAACACAGAAAGGAAACATTAAGAAAGTTATTTTCTTAAATTGGATGGTAATAATAACAAAAATTCTGATTGGCAAAATGCTCACTAGAAAGCCAATTTAACCGCGTCAAACTGCATAACCAAACCCTGACCCGACCTACCGGTACCGGTACTGGTCGACCGGCTTGCCAATACCAATTCCAACACTGATTTTACCATTTTTTCAAAATTGCGAAGAGCCTGAATAAAAGTAATCCGCCCAAGCTTTGAGTAATTACAACGGGAAAAATTTTTTTTAATTCCAAGAGCAGAAGTCTAAATAATCTCCTACAAATAGGCAATCTAACAGTTGTTGATTTAAAAGAACTATTGTTTTTGTAAGTTCTGAAGATTCAACTCTTCCCTTAAATAGAACGTGCTAATGCACGACTTTTCACGTTTTAAATGTACCAGTGGCTGTACAGACCACTTTCTGCAAGGTACTTTTGGAGCAAACCTTAATCTATTGGCAATTGCAATCCGTGTATTTTTGTATAATTACTTAGTAATGTATGAAATTAGTTCAACCTCAAGTTCATAAATTCTTTATTATATAAATATAGGCAATTGCAAGTATCTGTAATCATTTAGAAAATTTTTCTAAATAAATTCATTCATATATCTTGAATCCTCTTTATATCAACACTTCCACTAAGATTATTTTCATTACGCAAAGCAGATCTACAAACTGCGTAATATTAAATTTTCTACAAAGATTTGTGTTTCCGCCGTTGTAAGAGAAATAGACGATGGAATATTGATTATAAAGTGTTTATCCAAACCGTGTTTGATGGAAAGAGAATATTGACATGCTAATCGTTTCTACATCTTCCCAATCAATTCTAGGAAACAATTAAAGAGATTATATTGAAGAATTTAGACGAAAATCTATTTTGCCGGTCCTTTGCTATCAATAAAATTACACAGTAGGCTTATGAAAAATTCATACATATTTATTTTCATTGACAACTGGCACAACATTGAACATATCGCTTCAGATTCAAATTCACAGTGTAGCTTTTTGGGTGACGTTATTGCTTATAAAATTGTCTTATGAAAATGTTGATTAATTAATTTGATCATCCAATCATTTCTTTCAAAAATTTCAGGTTGTATCATTACAGGCGTGTGTTAGACTAGGAATGTTATTAACAAAAATGAAGTTCCTTGAATTTACAATTCCTTGCTTAGGCAGGTTAGAGTGTATTCAATCCCTTATGCTTTAAATATGCAAATTTAAAATTCTATAATCATTTGTAGTAATGTAGCATTTTATATTGAATTTTGTGAACTTGAAGAAGATATTTGAGCAACACACTGTTCTCGGAAACAGCACTTACATTTGAAAGCGAAAGTGACTACAAAAACCATATTTTTAATTAAAAATATGAGAGCAGACAAGCAAAATAAATTAGTTCAAAGGCAGCAAAAAAAAACAAAAATGGAAAATTAAGTTGGCATCTACCACTCTGCATTAAAGCTTGCCCAAACAGCAGAAAATTCTATGGATTCATGCTGAAATAACGACTTTTGAGTTAGATCTCAGGTAGCCATTTTGGCGTCATCTTTCCGGTAGTTTAGTGGCTTAAACGCATTGTAATAACGCGCAGCGATTGCTGCAGGTTCTGTGCTAAGAAGGTGGAAAAACAATTTTATCTTTCAAAAACTTAATAATTGCTCATTCATATCATATAAACTCCATTGACATTATACTATTTAAAAATAGTTACAACAGAATAGTACTAACAGCAGAGAAATCGGTTATATATATATGTGTGTGTGTGTGTGTAAACGTGTCTGATCGATTTGAAACCGGGTCAGTTTGAGTCATAGCTAAAGAAGATGGGTCTGATTGATTGAGGTCGTGACATAAGTTGAAGTTACGATTGTGTCAGCTCACATTAAATGAAATTTCTGAATCATACTATTTAAGTATTAATTAAAATAATATTGAAAATTGACATGCAAATGTGAGTTGTGACCAACCAAAGTGATGTTAATTAATAGTGGAGTGGCATAGGGTAACAGACAGGATTTTGCAATGAATAATTGAAAATGCATAGAGTATATTTTTCACGTCAAGTTTTCTGCAATAGCAAGAAATGTGTTTTTTATTAGATCATCCTCATCCAATAACAGTCTCGGAAGTGTCATTCATTCTAAAACTGTTGACAAACTCATGTTTCTGAAAATCGGAAAATCAATAGAAAAAATGTCAACAATTTTGAATGGGTCGGGCTGGGTCCATTTTCTGGTAAACTTAGAACCATATATATATATATATGAAGTGAAAAAATCTCTACTAAAGTGTGATTTTAATCTGATTTAATATTTCTGAAATTAGATCTGATGTAAACCTGTATTAAACCAGAATAGAAATGCAAATCTAAACATGTGTTACATACATTTATACAAAACAAAAATTTATACACGTGCAACACAGACTTTCCATCTAAATTCTGTGGCTTAGATAATGACATGTGTTTATTCAGTGACGAATAATTCATCGCATTCTTCTTCACAAAACTTTGCCAATACATCCAATATTCCTATTCATTTAGCGCAGAGCAACACTCATTAACAAAATTGTGCACGCTGGCAAGATGTACAGAATAATTAAAATGTGATGTCGGTGATATTTCGTGAATCAAAATTTTAGTTCAATAGTAAGGCCCTATTGGAGTAATTTTAAAAGATTGCTGCTGAATTGGATGGAGCAGACATTAGTATCAGCAAAGATATTTTTGCACTTGAAATATGTTGTCAATCTGTAAGGTTATCTATTTTACTCATCTTTAGGGATCATTTGAATTCGTGTTGGTTATGGGTTGGCCTTTTATCTAATAAACTATATGTAGTAATGTATTCTTTTCTATTTCTTTACAAATAAGATTACATTCAAATTTAGAGCATGGCATTTTAAAAAGGAAATGATTTTGTTGTATAAAAATGTGTCGTTTCTCTTATTTTTTATCAACATTTTTGCATCTTTGTATCGAAAATACTGCGGTATTGGAAATATCATGGTATTGGAATTGGTACTTCAAAACCCCAAGCCCTACTAATTTTATTGTATACTTTTTTATATTAACTGCTTTTCTTTAGAAACCTACATTTAACAATCGGTGGATCGGAGGAAATCCCAAGAATCGATCCATAAGAATTCTATGCATCTGGATCCAAAAAAAACGATTCCTGATCAAGCATGGGAATTACGCTTACCCATAAGTGCCCATGCCGCGATAATAAGAGATTGCTTTTGGCATTGCCTAATCCTATAGTATTTCAATTTCTTTAAATTGACAAATCCAAACGTGATAATGATAAAAGCAACGGCAGTCAAACAATGTTATAGCAACTTCCCACTTTCCAAAATTTTTACGGAAAATTTCACCTATTAACATTGTAAGCCTTATTTAATGTTTCTCTATATAAATTTGACTTGAAAGGTTTTTCACACAAAAATTTAAATTTTTCATAAGAACATCCTCAATCCAAAATCGGACTATAATAATCTACAAATATCAAAGTGGAATAATCTTAGCTTATCTCTAACTTAACTTAGATTGCTCAAGATCAAAAAATGCGAAATTTTCTGATAAACCTGTTCATTTAGAAATGCAGCATTTCTTTAAATATTTAAGCTTTTTTGAACCTAATTTAATAATCTTGAGCCCTTTAGGTACAGCAGTCATTATTATGGCACATATTTGCACGGCGCCTCAACTGGAATGGGAGAGATTACAGCAAATGCTGTAAATTCTTGCTAGCTATCGCAGCATTGAAAAATGAATGAGAAAGTATACAAATATGCATGCAAAATATTTCAGTTTTGCCAAGCATAACTACATCGCTTAATAGGATGTGACAATCTTCTAAAATACCTTTTGCTTTTCAATGCGTTTGCGACCGAAAATCGTTCCAAATTTGTTTTGAGTGGCCTTTCAAACAATATTTTAAAAAAGTGTACATTGGAAGACGAAACTATATTATTCAAAACACAATTTCTACTTTTAGTAATGTAAATTTCTTGCGCTGGCATGACATTCGGTACTTTTTTGACAGCAAATAGGCGCAGCATAAAGAATCTCATACACCATGAGTATTTTAGAAACTTTTCAAAAGTGTGGGATATTTTCTGGATGCATTGGATGCGGATTTGAAGTAACAAAAAATTGCGGATACGATTGGATATGCATAACATTTTTTGCAGCTTTCGAATGCGGATTGAAATCCAATTGAAGAATGTCAATTCATGGCCATATTAAGTTGATTCAATATATATTTCAATCGATTAAACACGTGTATATGCAAACCTAAAGCAAAATTCTACTGCCGGACGGTCTGTAGTTGCTGAGGCTTGATGAGGCTTTACAATGACAGTTTGCCATGAAAGCTATTGTGATGGGGACTAACAGCAATCTTTGGAATGTTCAGGCCTCGACGTGGCATACTCAATATGATAATAATTCTTGAACAGTTCCCAAGAGAATGCCCACCAAAAATTGCCACAACAAACTTAAAAATACATGTATATGCGCTGCATGTTTAGAAAGGGGACACGCCCTTGCCCCAATCTTGTCATTGAAGTAAATTATACAAAGTGTCATCTATTAAATATTTAGCACAATTAAAAAATAGTTTGGTATTATATATATATTATATATATATATACTTGAAATATGTCCTTCTTTGATATTAAGATCAAAAATATATATTTTAAATAATGCAATAAATCAAATTATGATATTCGAAACCAAGAAAAATAGAAGGTTGCAAAATTTTAAATTAATATTAATGGCTCAACTAGTGTAGATTCTCAAAATATTTTGATTAATGTACACCTCAGCATCAAAGATAGTTATTTGCCATCAAATTGAAATTTTGGTTTCTAAATTTAAAATTAAATTCAAAAAATATATTAATGTCTAAATCCAGACGAAATGCTAAGCTGCACTCATCATCAAGACGTTTCCTCCTTCTTAATTATTTATTTTTAATTTTTATTAAACACTTATATGTTGACTTTGAAAACATTTTTGTATCCAATTCGGTTTTCAATTTCTCACATGTTTAATTTCTTTAATGATGCCAATTAAGTGGTATGGAATAGAAGAAGAAATTATATTTTGCAGTTAAGTAGATTTAAATAAAATGAAAAATTGGTCACACTACAAAAATTCTTTACAAACATGTACAGGGATGTACGAAGAAAATTTCCAATTTTGCTTCAATTTATTGTTGTGCTATAGTCTGCCTTAATAAATTTAAAAGATCTCCATTTATATTCCAACAATTCAGTCCTATATAGTTTGCATAAATGTGCTATTTTAGTTTTAGGAGATCTTAGAGACTGGATTTCTAAATTTTTGTAGGCAATACATTCTATAGACGGATCGAGGTATTAAAAAGTATTGCTATGTGTAGGTCTAGATCCCTTGTAAATGACCAAATACAGCAGTTTTGAGAAAAGCTTGCTTGAAATTATCAAAATAAATATTCACTTAAGTTTGAAATTGCTTAACTTTGGAATCATTCCAGGAATAATAAATTATTTGAATAATTTTGCTGAAATCTAAGCGTTAGTTGATTGCTAATACTACACGGTTGATAGCAAAATTAAACTGCTACCTGCAGTCATTTAATAAACTTCCAATGCACTGTTAATTTTCAATACCTGTCAACAAGAATTTAATTATTTTATAAATCTACAACTAAAGATTAAATTTTTAAAATTGATATTAATCTGTTAAGTAGAATGAATTAACAACTTTTAGAATTGATTTGCAACGCCACTTGACTCATTTCCCTGCCTGGTAAGAATATTTTCGACTTCTCTAATTGAAATTTTACTCTACAAAATACAAAAACAAGACAAATAAATAGCCTTCAAAACAGGGGTGTACTCGATGAGTGCTCAGAACGGCTAAATTTGATTTGGGTCCAGCTCCCTTTTTTAAATCTATATTACGGTGTCAGGGGAGTTGAATTTTATCTGTTGAGAAATTGAATTTGGTCAAAATATATTATAAAAATAAATTTAGAGCCCCTTATTTTAAGAGTATAGCCCTGCTACTAAGCATAACTAGATCTTTGAGAAGAAATTATAGCGGAAGCTAGCAATCACAAATATTTGTTAAATTGCTTTCCAACAAACAAATTTTTATTAAGAAATTCTTTAAGAAGCTGTATATTGAATGTTGATAAACATTGTGATTAATCAAAATTATGAAATGAAACGGTTTCGATTTTTCACAGTCCTTATTCATTTCCAATTAATTCGAAAAGTAATTATTTCCACTGTTTACCTGAAAACGATTTAACCATTGGACTGCAGTGTCCATGTAAGTTCAAAAGAACATATTAAATATTAGAATTTCTGTGCACTTTTCATAAGTGAAGAATCATTAAATTTAATTTAATTGAAAAATCGTCGACAAGTGGTAAAATTTCGTAATACCGTATCAAAGAACTGTATTATTACAAGTGGTGTTCCACAGGGATCAATTTTAGCTCCAATACTATTTTTAGCTTTTATAAATGACTTACCAAATTGTTGTCAATCACTTTGCTACATTTTTGCTGATGATGTGAACATTTCAAACAATAACTTTCAAGAATTAGTGGTTGATACTGAAAGAATTATAAAATGGGCTGCAACTAATAAAATGAAATTTAACTTCCACAAGTTTCATTTAATGAGTATCAATTCTTCATACATAGCGCATAAAATAGAAACTGAAAATCTTCAGATTGATACTTCCAAACATGTGAATGATTTAGGAGTTANTAATAGATATAATCCATGGAAGATATGATTTAATTAATATTTTAGACTATGTTTCATTTGAATTCAAAAACAATCGAAAAACTAAAAGTCTACTATTTGTTATAAAGAAAACGAAGAAAAATACTAGTGATCATTGGTACTTTAATAGAATTTGCTGCATTGGGAATTATTTAATTCGGGCATACAATTTTGATTTCTTTGGAAATCCAAAAATTAACAAAAAGAAAATGTACGATATTCTTTATGAATTTTTAGAAAATTAATATGAAAGTAATGGATGTAAACGATTCTTTTTATGTTTATGCAGTAACTGCAAAAAATCATTTAATTTTTGTAAATATTAATAATGCTTTTTATATTTATGTTATTCTATATTATTGTATACTTATCTACAGTTTAATAAAGCCTAGTAGTAGTAGTAGTAGTAAACACTATTTTGTTGGTTAAATATAATTTTTTGAAAATCGTGAAAAGCTTCCTATTGGCTGCTGAGCTAATAAGGCATTAAACCTAATTAGTTTCTTAATAAAGAAACTTAGAGCAGTCGTGAACCTCTTCAACCGCGGTAATATCCTTACTACACCTGAAAAAGAAACTACCTTTTCGCTGTCAGAGACGTAGTAAAATCGCCAAGAAAAAGGAATCGTAAAAGTACTCCAAGATACAACAAAAAATAGTTATTGAACTTGCACAGCTTGCATACGTATTCTAGTACCTAGTAAACCTCTTTCCCTTCATTGGGTATTTTTAGGTGGGTCAAAGTTCAACGGGTCAATGTTATAGTGCAAGTGCAAACTAAATTCGACTTAGAAATATTACAATCATGTCAAACATTCAAACAATATACACCATATTCCTGAGTCCAAGTTTAAGAGCTGCTTAGATCAAAATGGTGCAGCGACTTAGAAAAATTCAAAATTCTAACTTCAACGTCTTCCTCGCTCTTGTATAAAAGTGTGTGCACTTACTTTTTTTTATCTTATAAAAATAAAAGTAAATGGCATAATTCTATGAAATTGAAACTTTTCGACTATGTGTGCGCAAATAATGCATTCTTCCATTGAGAATCACACTTACAATGATCTTTATGACACAGCAATTGTCCATTTTCCACTAGACTTGAGGATTTTAAATGATTATTCAAAGCTGTATATCATAATATATTCCAACAGAAAATTGATTTGTGAAATCCGAATGAAATTGGATGGTTTATGAAGTTCACCGTCGTCTATGCTCTGCTATGCGTTTAATGAAGTGAGCGGATGCTAATAACCATGACAAATCCAATTAACACAAAATATCAAATTGCTATAAGAAACATTTTCACAATATATTGAATTGCAAAATTTCATCTATATTTTGTATCGTGTTGGGTTGATGCATAGCAACATCAATTAACAACTTTTGTGTTGCTGTTAGATGGGATATCCCTAAGGTGATTTCAAGGCTTGAGGTTTAAAGACAAATTCATATTTACCTCTAGAGTCGACAATAGAAAAATGCAATTCAAATTAATTTCATCCTTAAGCTTTACAGAAGATAAAATTAGTTACTACTAAGAGTTTTATTTAGTTAAAATCGCAGAAGCAAATTCATGTTACTGTTGTGCAATTGCATTTAAGACACGAGAGCAATATTATTAGTTCAATTTTTCAATCAAAGTGAAATCAGATTTTAACATGTCTTGCTGTTTATTGTATTCTGACTTGTGAAAGTTTCTGAATACAATATACAGTACAGTGTACACTAAAATGCAATTTTCTGCCTTTTCTAATACATTAAATGTTAGAAATTTAGAAAAAAACTTTCCTAGGTCTATTGGAAATTGATATTTTCAAAATCCACAAATATTTTAGGCAATTCTTATTAATAACAGTCGCGTACCTAGGGAGGTCGTTGTGTGCGAACGACCCCGCCCTCTTTTTTAGATGACCTGCCCTTTTAGAATTAAAGTTACACCCCTAATAAATGGTTGATCGTTGACTCATCGTAAATAAAATCTATCAGTATGAAAACGTTAATTATCTCAATTCACCGTTGAAAAGTTAGGTAATATTGTTTGTAGCGTAATAGTAACATTTAATGAACTGTTTTGCAAGTATGTTCAAAATTAAATGTACAAATGTTTGTCGCAATACACTCTATTTGAATTTATTTCTGTGCCCAAATTGACTGAGTGCACTGTCTGTAATTGACTAACTTTTCTATTTGTAATACATGTTGTACATAATATTCATTACTTAGAAACTTGTTACTCTGTGAATTTTTAAATTAATTCTGATTACATTTTATAATTATATTCTTGTTACATTTAGTGTATTTTATATGGTAAACAAATATGGTAAACCATATTTGTTATTCCACGTGCGTGGTGTTATAAAATTTTCATATTTTCTATTATATGTATTACATTACTGAACCATGATTGTTAATATACACTAGAAAAATAACTTTTTCATTTTTTGTATAAAAAGAATAGAAATGCCCTTTTCAGAAAAATCTGACCCCCCTTTTAAATTGCTAGGTACGCACCTGAATAATGTGGGTGCTATGTCCTTTATTACTTTTATAAGAAGCCATTTTGAAATATTGTATTCGATACACAATATTTTAAACTAATATACTTTTCGACCAAATTTTTTATTTAAGTGAGAGTTATACTGATCCAAATACTATGTCTTTAGCTTTGTTTAAATATGGATCATTTTTTACTATACTCTTACTAAGTCTCCTCTATAGTTTCATAAAGAATTGACTGAAGACTAGAGTAGTTCTTATCAAATAATATACTTCTAGTTCTAGATGGAAATTTTACATTAGAAACGATTTATGATGAACTGAAGGCGATATCTTTAATACTTTAGTAATGTCCCAATATTTTCGGAATATAACATATAATAGTAGCCAATAAATTAAGGCTGTGCAAAAATTTAATTTTAATTCCATTCGATTTTTAGTATTTTCGATTCGATTCGATTTTTTACTCGAAAAAAATACAAAATACAATGAAGAATATATTTTCACAAATGTTCTTGTAGAAAAACAAGAAATTTCACATTTCCTGCTGTCAAATTCTCCCGTCATGCGAGGTCACAAGTATTGCCACTTGCGCTCTACACCTTTTCGCTTGCTGTTACTGCACCAAGTACTCTCCATGTGACGTCATCACATTGTAGTCAATCACTCTCTATGAAAATTTGCCATGGGATGATGAATAATCGTTTTTATTGCCTTTTTTGGTTTTCCACTAAATTTTAATTTTTTGTATAGTTTATTATTGTTTTTTGAGACAACTCTTCCCAAATACTAACCAGGCTTAACGTTGCTTGACTTCGGCGATCTGGTGCGCTGAGGTAGTGTGAACCTGATATGGTCCTGTATACTATATAAATATTCATTGTAGTAATTCTGTTAATAGTAATTATATTAACAGATAATTATATCAATGTAATTTTTTCAAAAAGAGTTATGTTAAAACGAGCCTGTTACTTCGGATACCTGGTTGCTAAAAACTCGAAAAGGTTAGATTCGCCTATCTTTATTCGATTCGATTCGATTTTCATTTATTTCGATTCGATTCGATTCGATTTTTGCTGAGTTGCAAGGCCTTACAATAAATTCAAGTGCAATAGTTATAATCCGCACAATTAATATATTGCTAAATATTAGACTTATAGACCTAAATTCAGACTTAATAACGAATAATGCTGTTCTGAAAACAATACCTTTTATAGTCAAAGAAATGCGTGTTATTTCATTTTATACCCTCATTGTTTTTCAGTTGTAAACTTAAAGAAGTCATCGATTTAAAAAATGAAATATTCCATATGAAATAACTTAATTATTGCACGTTAAGAGCTAAATTAAGATTTGAAAACGAACAAAACGTGTCCGAAAGCGAATTACGATCAATCGATATTTAGGGCATTTCTTCAGTAAAGTCACGGCATATTCAGAATATAAATTTTAAAGTATTCCTTGACTTAAAAAGTCCAGTATTCCATACAAAATCTTATTAGAATCTATTTTGTCGTAAAGGTTTCCATAAAGGCTGGTTTTGAGATTCGTAATGCAGGAACTTTTGTTAAAATAGTTTTTTCGATATTTGGTAGACTGCAGTGTCAATTTCCAACATATTGTTTTCAGTGAAAACTTGATAAAATTTTGCAATTGGCAGTTTATTACATCTACGGTTAGTTTGTGGTCAGTGGCATGCATTGAATTTGTATCATTGTTAAAAAACATCGGAGTGGCCAAAAACATTAAGGTCACCAAAGATTAAGAATTTTATTTATACATGTTTTACACATGTTAAGCAAACGTAATATACGTAGTATGATATTTATTTTGTAATAATCGTAAAACAAATCGTCTTATCGTATCTTTCGTATTAAATTCGTATTATAACAATACCCAGTACGTATTGTGTATCTATCGTAGTATGATCGTATTATTAATACATAATATGTAATAATATGTAATAATATGCAAAATATTATTATATCCTATCATAATAAATTCGTATCGAAAATACCAAACCTGTTATATTAGATTCAGAAGAGTAATATGCATCATAACAAACACAATATTGTAGTAAATGTATGTGACAAAGCCTCTACAAAAATAATATATGCGATTAAAGCATAATGTTTTATAGTCGTTCAATGGTCGCTATAGATATATTATTACAAACCGTTATATTATTAATTGCTACAAAAGATTTTTGCATATAATAAAAATAATTGAAGTTTTATAGTTCAAGATATTATAATGATTAAAACAAATTTCTAATCATAAAGCAAACGAAGTTATAAATTATTGTAAAAGTATTTTAAATTCTAGTTTCCTTTTGTTTTGCTCAGCATTATTTTCTCTGGAACCTTAAATCTTCAAACTTTGCATCAATAACATCAACTTGATTAAGATGCGAAATCTAGGTTAATGATACTGTCTTGGCAAGAAGTGATTCTCGCGCTATGGTTCGACATTGATAGCTATGATACAGTACATGTACATATAGTTTAGAAAAGATATACCTAATTTTCTATTTAAATGAAAGTCGGCAAATTCAGAATTTGCAATCTTTGAAAGCTATAGTGAGGAAAATTTTAAAATGATCAAAATTTGCAAGAAGCCCTTAGATAAGCCAAATGCATTGCAACGTGGGGCCAGCGACTTTTGAAAAATATAAAAAAATTTAGATCATCAACTTTTTAATCGACTTAAATTTAATATTCATTCTTTCAAATTTATAGCAACAAATATATTTACGAAAGTTTTTAGGGACTCAAAGGGTAGTTAGTCAAGAAATGCGACTACTTGGAGCTTGAGATTCTTGGGAAACCTTTCGAAATTATATTCTTACATTTACTTAGCAAAAATGTGCTTTTCATTGATCTAGTCAGAGAAGAGCATCCACTGTGCAAGTTAGCGTCCACAATGTAAGCCAATATAAACATCAAGAACATGTATATCCAAGCTATATTTTATGAGGGAATTGTAATTCAAGAAAATGAATTCCTCTGCACTTGCCAACATTAGTCACCCTCATCCGAAGAGCGTCTGAAAGTAAGGATTTTGATTCCATGGCATAGTTGGTTTTCTAAATTACAGTTCCTCATTGACAGATTATGAGGGAGCTGTAAAAATCAAAGTAGGTTATCATGAAAGAACTGCATCGGTCAAACAACAAAGCACGTCAAAACGCTGCCTTACATAATGTGAATTTTTGGACTGCCCAGAGCATATTCGGGGTGTATAATGCTCTCAGGTACCCCCTTCGCACTTTACTGATTGTGTTTTGACGGCCAAAGCTGTATATTAATGACATAAAACAGCATATATTATGAAGAAAACTATGTACATGTACATATAAATCGAATTAACTAAATAAATTATTTATTTAAGTCTTTGAAAATGCTTGAGAAGCATTTCCCAGTCATGCTGTTAACTTATTAAAAAGCACACTTGTCTAGTAAATTATTTCTAAATTATTCAAACCTCGATTAAAGCATCAAATTAACTTCCGTTAATTTCAAAAGAAACTTTATTAGTATTGGCCAGTTGATGACACTCAGTAACTTTTAAATAATAACTTATGAGAGTTTAATAAATGACTTCTTGGCTTTTTTGAACATTCAAATTAAAATCATCTTAATATTATTTTCCTTGCATAAGAAACAAGCATTAAAAAAATCTAGTAATTTTTCTCCTTTAGTCAAATTTCAAAATTCTTAAGAATGACGCTTCATTACATCAGTTTGAAGCAATTTTCAGAAAATTGCTGGTAACTTTAGCTCTTCAAAATTATAAAAATCACTAAATTTGGAAATAAACAAAATGTGAATTTAGATATTAAGAATTATTAACTATAATAACATATGTAATATTTTTAGTGACTTAAAGAAAGACAATGCATTTAATGCAAATAATTCAATTTTAAGTATTGGTAAGTACAATCTAATGTTATGCAAATGTCTGAAAAAGTTTTCGCATCCTATATACTTGATTGCCAAAAATTCTACCAAAATGTGATACTCAATGAATGAAGTATTAAATTGTTGTTGAACATTTTGTAAATTCATGAATTGAAAGTCCTCACTAACATTTTTGAAAAATACATTTTCAAAAACCCAAATGATTTTCCTTGCAAATAAGGCTTAGGTTGATAAGATTTTTCAGTTTGCAACTTCTTTTGATAAAAACAGTAAAACTTATTTATTCTTATGGAACTTGAAGTTTCTTTATTCTTTGAAATACTTCATTTGCATGCATTGACAGTCTTTACACTTGTCAATTTATCAGTTTTCGGCATTTTGTAGCTGTCATTCTATGCAAAATACATATTTCTAATTTGATCGTATTATTAAAATTTAAATGTTTTTAAATTCAAGGTTTTTTTCTAAGAATTTTTTTTTTTCAACACCTAGCTCCTTTATGGCTTTTGGCGATTGAATCCTGTAGAATTGGGGTTAAATATCTTAGCTTAGGTATTCACAAGGATCTTGTTTAGGCATTCGTACCAATCTTAATGTAAAAGTTGTTCTTTCAAATAACACTTCCTTCACAAGTTTGCAGTTAGTATGTAAGTTTTTGACCTTGCTATTGAGCTCATCCATGTTACTACATCTTATTCTTCACAAAATTTAAATTTATTCATTTTCGATTCTTCTTCAATGTTGATTTTGACATATTAATTTAACAATTAAGAATACTAACTTGAATCAACGCATTTTGACTGTGTTATGTTGTATTTTATTTATATATAGTAACCCGTGCTGCATGAATATACACATATTATTAAGCATATGTAAGGAATACATTTAAATGCATAATATATTATTACCAACTATTTCCGAAGTTTTTTAGTATATTCAATATATAATAGGTTCATTGTGCAAACACATTATATTTTAAGCACTAAGACCTGTTATAATATAGAGGGATGAAGGTCTCTGTCTCAAAGCTGCAAATCTTCAATTTTAGTCTACCACAGCGGCAATGTCATTTTTCCCAAAATTTTACCAAATACAGTCATTAAGTTGTTAAAACTTTATGAATGTAAATTTGAAATATTAGGCTACGACCTAAACGAAACAAGCGCATCCATTAAAGTGACTCAATAAGTGACTTTGATTGGGACCTAATTGGAGGGAAATCTTTGATTGTTTTAAAAGGCGGCTCATTTTGAAAATATGGGCATACGATTTCCTGATAGACATTTCTAAAAATGTTTTAACAAGTTTGCGTCTCCAAAAAGTACAAAACAGTAAGAAAATACAAAAATTTTAATTAGATTCTTTTACGAATAAATAAAGCATCATACAAAAAATGCTTTTGGTGCATCCGAATAACATTAGTCTAAATATCCTACACTTGAGAATTTAACTTCAATTCACGATTTTGGAATTTCCTATTCCTGTCGCATTCTATGTGACTAATAAAATTATTTAGAATACTGTGCTTTATTTACAGAAATAATGCGTCATTTCAATTGCCCTGTGTGCATTTTGCTAATAGATGGCACATACGCAACATAAGAGTTTTTCACCAGCTAATAAAAAACATTTTGCATTAGTTCAATAAGATAAAAAATTTTACCAAAAACGCAATCATGTTTGAATATTTTTAACCAACTTGGCAGAATTTTATTCATTTTCAAGATCGAGATCCAGCAGCAGGCGCCCTCCCTCAATAAACTCAATGCTATTCATCCACAAGCAGTGCAGGGACGCGAGAACGATTTAAATGATGGAGGGGTCATCCTACGAACTGAAGTGGAACCATTTTCAATTTTTTAAATAAAACCTTTTGAATCTGCATATTTTTTCGATATTTTCGTAATATAATATAATTTATTATCTTACTCTCATTTTTGGAAAAAATCCGTTTATACCTATCAGTTTATTTAAAATGCATGTTATTTATATTATGTTATACAGATATAAATATAAGTACAGTTTGTAATATGTGCATTGTGCAATTCTAATTTTATTTAAGTTATTGCTGTTAGAGTTCAAAAAAATTAATTTCTCAACTTAAATTGTGGGGGCAAAACCTATATCTTGCCCTGAAGGAGTATTGTTGGGGGGAGCAGCTGCCCCTTTTGCCCCATACTTCTCGCGTCCTTGAAGCAGTGAAATTTGCACGAATATATCTTACATATGGCTGAATACTAAGAGAACAAAAATATTCGA
Organism: Hofstenia miamia; assembly: GCA_900660155.1. Lineage (NCBI taxonomy): Eukaryota > Metazoa > Xenacoelomorpha > Acoela > Hofsteniidae > Hofstenia > Hofstenia miamia. The sequence continues at coordinate 257,105 of CABFPE010000615.1, read as the reverse complement.
GATTCTGGTGCTCATAGTGGAATGTTGGAAAATGATAAATTGAAGACATTGAGAAAATAATGATTCGATGTCATCCTCAATTGACGTTCTGAAGCGAGTATAACGATGAAAATAGCGATGAAAAAATTAGCTGTTTTAGAATATCATGTGCATAACTAGGAAAATAAAAGTATGATTTTTTGTTTTAGACGTTTACCTTGCTAACAATATTTTAGGAAATTCAAAAAATATCAAGGTTAAATCTTCTTTCACATTAGAGATATAACAACATTTCTCAAGGAGAGTGCTTTCTCAGCACCCCTTTTCTCCGGAAGAGGTAGTCTAAAAATTACACAAAGCAAATTAAATAAGAAGAGCTTAATTTTTGCTTTCATTTAAATTGTAAGTGTCAATTTTAAAATTTAAAAAAAATTATTATTTGAATTTGATGTTATTTTTAGTTTCAGCTAAGGTTCCCTCATCAGGGGCGTACCCAGTATTTTCTGACGGGGGACATCATCATCATTACCCAATGCGGGGCGAAGCCCTTTGAAGTTTTTTTGAAAATATCGAGGAAATAGACCCTAAAAATTGCATTTCACGATCNCCCCCCCCCCCTGCGTACGCCACTGCCTGTGTTATGTGAATAAACAAAATGACACTTAAACTGGTAGTTAAGCTATTTGATGTATTCTTTATAGACAAACTATGAAAGCATCTTTTGACTAAAGTATAATTCAACCTTCACTTTTATGTCGTCATTTTGCTTGCAATAAAAAAGCCAATATTTTTGTTTTATATTTCGATTATTTGAGGCTCACAATAGCATCCATAATACACTATGCTTTAATATTTTGCATTGATCATTATCTTTCACAAAATAGTTTAGAAATTTTAAGGTAAACAATAATTCACACAGACTCATGTGTGAGTGAGCAAATTTGCTATTGTAATATTTTGAAAACGATTAGATTTTTCAACTTTAAAATAAAATCACTAACATCGTTCCTTTCCACAGCACTGTTTGAAAGAATATTTTAATAACTGTGCTAGATTGATAAATGTGGTTGAGGTCAGAGATGTGCATCGGGTAGCCGACCCGACGTTGGGTATTGGGTATAATTATTTGTATTTGGTTCGGATCGGGTAATTTTAGGGTATGATAAACCGAACAAAATGCAACATTATTTTTAAGATAGTGGAAAAAAACTTTCCTCATCAACTGTTGTAGTTGTATACCAGCATATTTTACGAAGAAAATTTTTTCAGTAATTGTACAAGTTCTTAAATTTGATTGTTATCCTATTTATTTGTTTGCAATTGAAGTAGATTTTCAAAATGGTTATTAGTTTTATCGGGTTTATCACATACATGCATGTAATGTTTCTGAGATATTCATATAAATAACTGTGATAAAATATAGGTGTTAACTACCCCATAAATTGCTCAAGCTACACATGTGAAAAGAACCTGGCTATGCGCATATATATATATATATATATATATATATATATATATATATATATAGAGAGAGAGAGAGAAAGAGAGAGAGATTTTCCGTCTAGTTTGTATTGACACACCTCAACTTTAATGGCAAATAATTTGCATTTTATTATACAAGACAGAATTATAATAGGATTTAAAACATGTAGTTATTGCTTATCTTCAACAGAATATGTATAAATAATTTATAAAGTAGATAGTCTTTCTTACAGCACGTTTTAAATTAAGAATTACATTTGGGGAATCCGTTGAAAAGTATTACAATCCCCGTTAAATTAGTTTACTGTTCAATGAAAAGTTTTCATAGGTATTGCAATATATTTAAGGTGGACTATATATATATATATATA
>CABFPE010000615.1:216717-229810 GCA_900660155.1 Hofstenia miamia | reverse complement strand
ATTTGAGGTAGATAATTTTTCTTTTTGGCTCAAAATAAACTTAACATATTACTTTATACTAAATAGAATATTGTCGTTATGTAATAATCTATATGTAATTGCCCCATCTCAATTATTGTTCTAGTGATCATTTCGTAAGTAGTTTTTAGTTAATACTATCTATATACATTTAAATTTTAGAATAGCTGTGCAAAAGGTAAGCATTCATAGTTATTTTTAACAAACTTAAGCTGAAGTCTGTTCGATGCTATAAGGTCAGCTACTATTGACCTTGATGCTATTTATTAGCAATTACTTTAACGTATGGTTTATATTTGTTTGGGCTGAGTACTGAGTTTACACTGTTAAGCAGCCATTTTACAGCTAATATTTTCAATGAGCCTAAAATAAGAGCAAAAGCAGCAATAAATTTTATTAGTAAATACGTTTCTCAAGTGGCTGGTTTAAGGCTCTCAATAAGCGCTTAAAAAGCGCCGAAAATACGCGCGTAATAAGCATTAAAAAGGTACCAAAATCGCGCTTTTTAAGCGCGTATTTACAACCATAAAAGAGCTATATTAGAGCCCAAAATAAGCGCAAAATCAGCGTTAAATGTTACTTGGGTATAAGCACAGCGCTTAAGTTTTTACACATGTTCCGTTGGTTGCTAAGCCATCTCAAGAAATTTGAATCATATTAATTGCACACCACTAAGCGGAGGAAAACTAAATTAATTTGTTTCATAATAAGTGTTGTGCAATAATTCCATTTGCAAGTTCATTACATGCTTTAAAACTAATTGAAATAGTTCAATTTAACCAAGAAAAATTCGTTGGGAATAAATTTTTTAAAATCCTTGCAAGTTCTTTAAGAGATCAACAACATAATATGCAATAGTGAAATGTCAGACAAAACCTTCCTGAAAGGGATTGATCGTAGATGCTTTTCTAGATGATAAAGAAACGTCAGAATTTATTATTTCATTGTCTCACTAATGTATTAATATAGCAAATTTCATATGTGCGAAATGGAAAATAGTATTTCTCAGATTATGAATCTAATTTCTTCCTATGATTTGGATAAACGCAGAGAAATACAGTTCAACAAATTTCTACGTATAACCGGCAAAATTTTATGTTGAGATTTTTTGATTTTTTGCCAATATCGCTTTCGTAAGTGGATTTTTCTTTTCCGGGAAATTTTTTAAGATAGTCAACACGTTTTCCATTGGATTGATATCTGGAGAATTTGGTGGTCACTGCAGAAGTTGAACATTGTTTTCTGAAATGAATTTTTTTGTTTCACCGGAATGGTGAAGTGAAACTCCAATCCTTTCAGTGAACTTTTGAGCTATGTTTCGAGAAAGAAAACGGGATTTTTCAAAGCTAAGTTTGCAAATTTCTTGCTTTTCATTTTTCATAATTTTCACAGGATAACCACTTCCAACTTTTCTTTTGAAGTTTCTGTAGAAGGCAATCTTTGGCATACCTGATGCTGTGTATAGAAAACTAGAATCATAGATGACGTTGTGCTACAGAAATGCAAATGTGTCTCGTTTATTTGGCATGACTAAATTAAACACGAACAAAACTGGGACTTTGTGTTCTTTAAAACGCAAATTGAATTACATTAATATATACTCTACAAATCTCATTCTGACCATTTTCCTATCAGGGCAACGGCAACACAACAAAAGATTCTAGCGAAAAGCAAAGATCCTCCACAGTCAAATTTTTTTCTGCGACAAGGCATATAACCAATTTGTTTAAATACAAATTAAGCTAGTTTAAGCATATTTGATAAAACATTTTGAACATAAATGTTTCATATATGTAAAAAAATTTACTTGTTTTTAAATTTTTTTAGCAAGTACGCCTATTTTCTGATAAAAAAACAGCACAATGCAATGGACAGTAGAATGTTTGAAAAACCATTTGACTCACATCAAAATAATATATACAGTATAATTGAGATTGTCTTAAGATTTGAAACAAATAGAAATAAAACTCCAAACAAATTCCTTATCGGATGTTTGTTCTCTGAAATTTACATAAGAAAACAAAACTTTTTGATATTTCAGTTAAATAAACACATATTCTCAGATTTCTGAAGATATCAATGCAAAATTATTTAGTAAATATAAAAAACAATTTTCAAAAATCAATGTGCACCTCCTAACATTTTTCATATACTTTGTTGCTGGTTAATGACTTTTTACAATTCTATTGATAAAAGACTTCATGTCTTCTATGTTCTCAGCAATTGATGTTAGACAGTCTGTATTATTGGTGGGCACATCTTCATTTAATATGTTAGAATGTCGATTGCAGCTATTGCAATTTGAGATTTTTCCATCTGGAAATCCAAGATCTTGTACGTTGTATCCATGAAGATAATTTACATATGCATTACACGCTGGTGGCAAAGTAGACATTGCAAAGTGTCTCAAGTCACCAATACTTGGAAACATTTCATTTATAGAGTCTTGATGTCCACATGCTGTATCTGTCCAGGGATCTCCTGGTGGAAATGATAAATTATTCATGTAAGTGGGTATTTGAAAATCAGGTGATTGATAAGGTATCAAACTATGGTACGTATTGCACATGGGATGATCATGTTGATTACGAAACATTATTTTTTAATTACGTGAGTTTACAAAAAATTGATGCTTTGTTCTTGTATGAATGTTCAATTAATTGCTTCCCGCTTTAATGCAATTTTATATATTAAAAATTAGCAATGACTATAAAAATATGATTTGATTACACAAAATTTAAAGGATTGAAATCACTTTGAGACTAATTAAATTCCTCATTTACATGTAACCATTTAGTTTTTTGTTTATATATTTGGCCTTGTAAAATTCAAGCAAAGAATTAGAACTAAAATGTGCAAGTCAGTGCAAACTGTGTTAGTAAAAGTAATTTGTTGAACCTTCAAAAAAATTATACTAAGCGATATGATACTAAATATTATTATTATCCAGAACACTCTCAAAGTACCAAGGCGATCATACAGTAGTTTTCGAAAAAATTTTCCAATGCATTATCATGTAAAACATTTATTTTAGCTTGTACATAATGTACCAATCTGAGCATCTTAATGAAATATGTATGAACATGTTTATAATTTTTCAATAGTACAGCAGTGAATAAGCCTTTATAAACAAAATATGTTAGTAAAGCATGCAACAAAATCTAAAAGTGTTCTACATGCAATGATACAATTAATGATTAATCAAAATGATTTGAATGTATTAAATTTAACGTCAAAATGCATTTTATCCGGAATTGTACTGGTTTTCCAGTACAGGAGACATTTTCTCACTCTTTGCAACGAAAATGTTTCCGAATAGCTTAGATAATCTTTCCTTCTCTTATTGCTTCAATTTCTGATAGCTTGGACAAAGGACTTAATGAATTTAATAGAGAATATACTTATTTGAAGAGTGATATTGAGCGATTAGTTTTGCATGAACAGACCCTAAATCTAAGTTCCTTAATTACTATAAAAAATAGAACAGCTATGTGAATATTTTTGCATTTAATATTTTAAGGCATTGCAAATTTCTGTAGAAATTTCATTCTCAATAACAAATGTCGTTTTGAATTAGATTTGGACCTCAAATCGCTATTTTTGTGTGTGAGCCTCCAGTAAGGTTACATGGACACCTAGGATCTATTGGATCCCAGTCGAGAAACACTGGCTTAGATCATGAAAAATTGTGTGATTAACTGCAAAGTAGAAACGGTTCTATTTTCAATGAAGAATCAAAATCTTGATGACTTAGTTCAGGTGATTCAATGTTATATATATTTTATTATAAGAATTGTATCACAGAAATCAATAGCGAATGCACTGTTGTTTGTCATAAATTAAATAATTTGTATAAAGCTAAGATGTTAATATCAAACTAAGCGAAAATGCACAAAGGAATCGATTTGCCAATTTTCAAGTCTGAACTATGTACAGAAATGAGTAGGCCTAGATATATTAAAAATAATAAGATCCAAGTTATCCTTAGAATGGAATTTTACTAGTTTTAACGAAGATGCCTATAAGGATGTTGATGCAAACTTTTTGGATTATAGTAAGGTTCCCTCTAAATATTTGGAGATCTTGTAGAAGTCTTCAAAAATGTCAATTTTAATACGTGGATGGGGTTGGGCTGAATACCCCCCTGAATTGACGCAAAACTTAATGAGTTATTTCCGAATCCATATTTTATGATTTATAAGGAAATTTGGAATAGATGTATATAGCCGAACAGTTGGAAAAAGGCAGTGATAATGCCTAGCCTAAAAGGAGGTTCAACTCTTAAATGTGCGTTTTTCGACCAGTAGCATTAACGCCGATATCAGCTAGATGTCCTGATAAGATAGTGTTACAGCAATATACAGTTGTCCCGAATGATCAATATTGGTATAAATATAAGAAAGGTAAGTTTACAGTTGATAATCATATTCTTGTAGTTGACTTAGTTGGTAGAAATTTGGATGGAATGAATAATTTAGCAGTTAAGGCCATATTTCTTGACTATTCGTCGGTTTTTAATACAGTACTTAGAATATTCTCATCAATAAAATACATTTGACATTTCATTGGCTAGCTAAATGGGTTGAAAATTATTTTAATTGGTGGTGTCAAACTACAAGAACTTGTAGTAGAGCGCTCTTACGAACTGTACTAATGTTAAAGTTGGTGTTCGACAAGGAGGGCAATGAGTGGAACTTTGCTTACGGAATATACGAAGTCACTAACCAATAACTCGTTTAACCTGGTTGGTAATATACCAGATTTAGTAAATATTCTGATGATTTACGGTCAATTTATATTATTACAAAGAAGAATATGACTGAGGATATTGAATATTATAAAATAGTTTTAAGAATTACCTTTGGTGTGTTAAAAGAAATGAATTTTAATTTGAATCTTAATAAATCAAAGCAAATCACATTTATGACACGAAGTAATAAGGACAATATAATTAAGCAACGAATAACATAATAGATGAGAAAGTGATATCTAACAAAACGGTATTTATATTGACGAAAACTTAGACTGGAAAATACAAGTGCAGGGACTTTGCAAACATTTAAAATTTATTATTCACAATTTTGCCTTCTTAGTTATGTTTCTAGATATCTCTAAAAGTTCATGCTTTTTGACACTTACATAAAACCACAATATCTGTATTCTAAAATTGTATGGGTTCCTTGCCTATCTGAAAAACAAAAACTGCTTAAAAAGCATATCAAGCTCTACGCTAAGATTTCTAATATTTCCAACAATCATTTAATCAGAAGTATTGATGAAGCATACAAGCTACAAGTAAAAAAACTTGAATTAAGAAAGCATCAAGAACTATTTGAGAAGCATCAACTGGTATACATACAGATTTGCTAATATCACGGTGATTTATCAATCAGTATCTCTATCATTCTCTTAATAGCTTTGTCGTGCTCTGATTGTCATCCAAGTGGAGTGTTCTTCTTCAACAGATCTCTCAGAGTCACAATGCAACGCAATATCTGATATCATCAAAAAGTGCTAATAACGAAAGTTTTCATTATTTTGAAAAGAATAACATTGTGGTATCATTATGATAGTGCTACAAAAGAAACTTATATAGTAAGTTTTATAGAATATGTTTAAAGTACATTTTAAATTGCTTTCCTTGTTCGCCACTCTATTCATTCAGTAAACAAGTATTTTGTTAGGAGGTAGGATAAGATGAACATCGAAGTTTGACTTAATATTTACAATACTAATAATGTCATGGGGCCAGCTTGGACATATGAACAAAAGTTAGATAAAATTTTGAAATTTTAAACATTTACTACAAAGTGTCCTAGTCATTTGTTTTTGATATAGCATAAAATTCTGAATTACTGAATGAAGAAAAATCACTTTCATTCAGTGGCAGATTGAAAGTGGGGACTGTGGGACGGCAGTTCCCCCATGAAGAAGCAAAGGGAAGTTCATATATTGTCCCAGTCACATTCAGTTAAGACTTGTCAAAAGGATTGTATAAGCATTGCAAAAGATATATTTTGAAGCTCTTGACACATGGTTTGGTGAGCTTGATGCTCGTTTCAGTGATGACTATTATAGTTTTATGAAACTGTTGAAACAATTGAAACCCAAGGTGAAATAATTTATTAAGAAAGGTAGCCAAAAAATATAACATTGAACTAGATGTTTTTGAATTACAACCCTGCAAAGAAACCACCTTATTACGATAGAGCTGGATCACACATTCGTCAGATAGGAAGTCATCCTCAAAAGGATAGCTTTTTAGCTTTTCCAGCAGGAAGAGAACTCCAAATGTTTGCACTTATGATTTTCGGTAATTTGAGGGACATTTTGTCCCAGGTTTATAGTACACTCTAAAAAATTTCTATGTGTTAAAGTTTAGGTAACAAATCTTCACCTACAAATTTAGGTTTTACCTTAACTTTTAGGTATATTCAGTTAGGTTTACTCCTTAAATAAATTTCAACTCCAATCACTTAAATTATGAGCATATTGTGTTTTTATAAAGAAGTAGCGAACATTTAGATGATCTATATACATGTTTTCTTATTTTTTTTCACCTAAACGTTTAGGTGATGGATATATTCCTAAAATTTAAGGTGCTTCACCTAAAAATTTAGGTGACTTAGTAATTCCGTGAATTTAAGGTTTTACCTATAGATTTTAGTTAGAAGATACTATGTAACTAAAATTCATTCTTAGTAAGTGATATTGAAATTTCCTCGCATTGACAAGAAAGTTTATATTAGCTCAACAAAATTTGTTTTTTAGATTAAAAATATTTGATCAAATAATTTTTCTAACCAATTAATGGATACAATAATAAAATATAAATTTAATGCAATCAATATAAAAATATAACAAAAAATTTGTTAAATTGAATTGATCGAGATTACAAAAATTTTCAATCATTTACAAAATATTATCGCCATTTGACTTGCTCAAAGTATTTAAAATATTTTCATTTTATGCAGAAAAAATATTTTTATTAAAATATTGTTCACAATTATGAGTGTAAGATTTTTGTTTCTCATTATATATCTCTATTCTCTAGTCAGTGTACTTTTATTTCAGAAATGACTTAAATTTCAGAATCATAAAGTTTTTAATGCCTTCACTAACCTAATCGATAAAACGTTATTTATAATACATAGAGTTAGTTGTGTTTGATTTCATATCATATATACATGTATGTTCGATCACATCACAGACATTGTTATTACGCACAATACGGAATAACAAAAACGCAATTTTATCCTTTACTTTAACATTACTGCTGTTACCGCGTTATTTTTCTACTTTTCAGTTACATTATGACAAAATGCACACGTGAATTTGTTTCAGACAGTCAGAAATGGAATTTTAGCGCATTGGATTACTGGAAAAGTTCTCTATAAAAACACTTCTTTTGAAATTGTTTGAGGAAAATATTTTGAAAATTTTTATTTGATGAAAGAGCAAGTCCAAGAAAATATGTTTTAGCAAATTTGCTATACAAATTTATGAAGAAGCATTACCTAAGCTCAGCAATTATCCAATTCACTGTATCAAAGATCATCTTAGTGTGCATCAGGTTAGAGATTTCTATAAGTTGAAACAGGATTTGCATATTGAAGACGATATTTTCAACTCGATACAATGTTTTAAACATGTTTTTTGCAATATTTTTCTAAATGTTTTTCCAAATTTGTGTAGAATTAGGGCAGTTCGATAATTAAATGACTAATCAATCAATTCTCAATCAATTAATCTACCACAACTACATCAAATATCAATAGTCTTGACGGATATTGATAGCTAAAAACATTTATTTCAAGAAAATTTTGAAAATAAAAACAAAGGAAACTTCTTGTCCTTGTGGGGAAATACCAAACAACGAACGCCTCTTGGCTTAGGGTTTAAGTTGAGGCTTCTGGGTTATATCAAGTTGGGAAGCATGTCAGCATGACCCGTTGGTTCATTCGTGTTGCGGGTCACTCTTAGATGGGTCACTTTATGATCGTTAGGGTGGAAGACAACGAACAGACAAACAATCCAATATTTTAAATTCCTAAATCCTAATTGATTATAATTATTTTTATAGTTACTTATTGATTTTAAATTACTTTTAAGATACATTTATATTAAAAAATTTAGTGCGCATTATGTTTTTTATATAAAGTGTACTTTTTTCCAACACTGGTTTAATACATTTATGCAATATTATCTTGTGCATTGACAAACATTTACAGTGCTGGCCATAAAAATTTCAAAATTTAAGTCTGATTTTTGGCTCCACAGTTACATTTTGTTGAAAATTCGAATTTTCTGTTAATATTTATATTGGATATTTTGTTGCCGTCTTATGCACCTTTGAAAAGGCTCCTAGCTCGATTTCCATAAATGTAACTGTTACCTACTGTAAATATATTTAAAAAATACAAATTTTTCAGTGCTTTCCCAAATTTGTTTGTGCATACACTTAGAGGTTTAGAAAATATTGGTGTCAACAATATAAATCCGATTATTTTGTTAGTTTTTATTCAAAACAATCTAATGGAAATTTTACAAATGGTTAATGTCAATTTTTCTGACACTTTTTTGTGTAATTCAATAAAAAATGATTTTTTTCAAAAAAATTGCATTACTCATTACATAGAAAATGAGAGCGTATTGTTTAAAATTTATTGATTACGACATTCAATATTAAAGCGCAATTTATGGATTAATATTAGAACGGCCAACGTTGTCCGGACCTTAATCTGGCCGACTTGTGATTTTTGAAATCATACCAGTCTTATGTTGTTATTATGCATAATTATAAGTTTTATAGCTTAAGATGTATGTATTTATCATTACTTTCGATAACCTGGTGTCATTTTTTGAAATTTATGAAAGTTTTAAAAGAATTTGCAAGCTAGTTTTGCCTTTTGTACTACATGTATGTTGTCAAAACTTCGTGATTCCAAAGATAAAGTTTATTACATGAATCATAAACTCAATGGTCATAATTACAACTATCACAAATTACACCAACAACTTTGGAATGTTTCCCGCAGACAGTCTGATCACAAATTTGACAGTTCATTCTGGTCAAATTGCACAATCTTTACATTTTTCCAGAGGCTTTGCACAGAGAACAGGGTTGTTTCAATTGTTCTTCAGATCCACGAGACTGATGGCTGCTTTGAGCGTCATTGACCACTCACACGAATTTTTCAATCTTTTTAGCCACAGAACGATGCAATGCTGGGTTACTTTGAAGACGATTTATCATATGCTCTGAGGTCAATTCAAGTGTCAAAGCCTTGAGGAAGGCTCGTCTTCGTCCATGTTGAGATGTTGTCCAATTAGGAAGACACAATCCAAAGAGTGAAACTGTTGAGTGCACCAACATCCATCCAGTTTTGGAAATGTACCGAAGTCCATCTTTTTGTCTGGAGCCTAGTAGAATAGGTTTCTGACTTTTGGTTGACGTAATTCACCCCAGCTTTGACAGAACTATAATCCAAGATGATCATAGGAATTTTTTTTTACTCTCACTGACCCCTTTGAATGGTGCAGGGATGATATCATGTGGTCAATTTTCTACTTCTTTGCTGCATACGCACAAATAGTAATCTTGTTTCTTGGACCTCCGAAGACAAATTCCGTTTGATGCAACTCAATTTTGCTGTGCAGAACCTTCGGGATTTCACGCTTATTTTTCATAAGTCATTCTGTGTTTATTTAGCAAGGCAGTTGTAGTCGTCATGCTGGAGAAATAATGGTCCCTGTAATGTTGTGACCAGTGCCAAGGTAGGGTGAGACCAGAGTGATGACCAGATTGTGAACTGTAGTCTTTTCATTTCTTTGTTTCTTTATTAGTGGATCACCTTTCAAAAAGATACAGCTTTTGATATCTGCACATCATCTGTAGAATTTAAGTTGAACACTTAATATTTTATAGCCGATTTGGGTAAGTTTGTTCTCAATATGATATTTGGGTTTTTTCTTTGTACATGATATTTTACAAAACAAATTTACACCAAACATGAATTTTTAACTCAATTTCAGTTGAGATCAATTTAAGAAACTGGAAACGAAATTCTTGGGGTTAAACCTGTGGGACAATTATAGATTATAATTATTGTTCCTAAAGTATAATTATATATTATATTTTATTATCAGTGTGTATACACGCATGTAAATTTCAAATGCATCACTGAAAAATAATTGCAGTTACGCACATAAATTCGGCATTGCTATCTGTAATAGATTAAAATTCTTTATCAGAAAACAATATCTGACCAATTAGTGCATAATTACATTACATATATACCTACTGAACTTGTTTTTCGGAATATAAATCCAAGATATCAAACTAGGATATAATTGCATACAGTTATATGCTGCGTTAATATGTTAATGTACTATTAATAAAACTACTGTATATATATATATAAATTATGTTTTGCAAGGTGCAAACATAAAATTCATTTTTATGTTGATTGTATGGTATAACTATACATTAAATGAATTGTTCTGACGTTGGTTTCTCTATTTAGGTGATGGAAGATTTTTGGAGTGCTTTGGTGACTCTGAATCAAACTTTTTTATATTCAATAAAGAAATTATTGCTGTTGAATCAATATTAGAAGCCATTAACAGAATAGTTAAGCTTTCTCACTGTCTCAATTATTGCTACAATATCGAAATAAAACATTTGTGGATTTTAATTGATAAACTGATGTATGGACTGCATTAACATTATACAGATAGCATTCCCATTAAATGTCAGAATGTTGTACATAACTCAAAAGTAATTCAAAATTGTAATATATATTTTGTTTTGATATTTAATGAACAAAACATTTTTTATAATGAATACAATTTAAGTGTGTGTATATAGGATTACATTTCAAAGAAATCAATTAATTTTTGGTATCTACACAAACATATAGAAAAAAATAGGTAAAATATTTTCGATATCTTCCCTAAATGCAAATACTTAAAAAATCACCTTGATTTTTAGGCAAAATACCTAGAATTGAGACACCTATAAAATCACCTGGATTTTAAGGTCAAAAAGGCACACCTAAATTTTAGATAAATTACCTAGAACAGAGACACATAAAATTTAGGAAAAATACCTAGAATATTTTCGGTATTCTCCCTAAATATTAGGGTGTCCCAATTTTAAATATTCTACCTAAAATCTAGGTGGGCCTTTTTTACCTAAAATCTAGGTGTTATTTTAGGTGTTTTACCTAGAAAATTTTAAGAGTGTAATGCCAATTGTCTTCAGAGTCCTATATACAGTTGACTATGGTCAACCTGGATCCCTGTCTTCTGAAAAAAACTTTTCGTAAATCTTTTGTTGAAAATGGAGGATTTTTCAAAGCAAATTGCGTAAGTCGCTTTTTCTCACTTCCAATGATTTTTAGGGGTCGGTCACATCCGCTCTCTCTTTGTAACGTCCCACCTTCTTCCAATTTTTTATTATTCCTACGAAAAGTTCTGCCGTTCATCGCAGAACATAGTCGCAAAAATTCACGGTCCTTTGACATGTGCTTGTACAGAAATTCAAGTGTGTTTCGCTTAGACTGGTTCACTGCAGTTGTGCGAGGCAAAACCAACTGTTTGCAGGTACTTTACAAGTAATTGTATTGTGTGTGTTACCAATTTAATATAGGGACGTTTGTATACCATTTTTGTTCTGAGAGGCTAAATACCTTGTTAAGGAATTAATCGGGTTTAAAAATCTACGGACCGCGGCCATTTTTTTGGCAATGAGGTATAATTTACTCTTGAAATTTTGGCCCACTTTGATTTAATGCCTCAAAAACTTTCCTGGAAAATATAGTTTATTATAACCCTCTGAGAAACCTGTGGGCTTTCAAAAATATTTGCTAAATACAGATATGTGTTTTCCTAAGACACTGTGCAGCTGACAAATGATTTATTGAATTCATAAATGCCTAATATTGAATGTAGAAGTAAATGTCACGCCGCGGGATTTTCTATTTCTAGTTGTTCTCCCTAATAAAAAAGTAAGAAAGTCTTAATAAAAATAAGATTTATTTCCAAAATTAAATTCACGATATATTTCATGCATTTCCTGTAGTAATATTACATCTCAAATGAATGAAATTAAAAAACGCCTTTGTAATAGCGACTTTGAAAGACAGATAAAATTTAGACGTAGTATTGTTGGCATTAGTTATTATGTTTGGTAGAAATATTAAATTAATTAATTCAATTAAAAATTAGTTAATCGACGAATTCGTTTAATTTTTGTAACGCAATGAAGCATGGTAAAACGATTAGAAACGGTTAATTTTTACGGATGGAAACGTAGTAGAAATCCATGATAACGCGCTTCGGTAGATGTGCGTGGTCAATGCGCACAAGTTAATACCGCATCATTTTGTTTCAACCAGTAAGCATCCGACAAGTATCAGGGTGTGGAGATGCTTCACTTAGTGTATGACATTGGTTGGGGCATTTGGTCTACCGTTCCATGAACGCAAAACCATATATCTCACTCTCCCTCCCTCCATGTCCTCCAGTTATTAAACTCATTGACAATGTATAATCAATACTCAAAAAGCGTATAAGGACTTCAACTTGCCGAAGCAATCGAGAATTGATATCTGCGTTTCTTACTATTTTGGAAAAGACTTTCAGTAGAATTACAGAAAAATATACACAAGCGAACTAAGACTTATCACAAAATCAAATTTAAAAAGAAAATCTTTGAAAAATCATTTACCAATTTTACAATTGATTTATGGAACAAACTCCATCCAGATATTAAAGAAGAACGAAATTTCAATAAATTTAAAAAATCATTAAAAATTTCACTAAGACGTAGAAGATCCAACTACTTATCAAATTATAGGACAAAGTCCATAAACTATAACAAAGCTTAATTAACTTTAATAAGAACATGCAAGATATATTTCGACTTACCAAGTCATCGTCAGTTTTACATCAGAAATCATACTTACAAAATTGAATCTAATTGACAAGAATATTCAGTTTACAAAAGAGATTGAAACTAAGAACAAATTTCATTTTTTGAATGTACAAATAATTAGAAAAGATAACAAAT
>CABFPE010000615.1:153256-195429 GCA_900660155.1 Hofstenia miamia | reverse complement strand
TGTCAAACGGAATTCAGCCTGAAAACTTTGTTGAAAGATTTGAAACATTATTCATCCAGAAAATATTGATTTCATGGAATCCAAAAATTATATTCGAAAATGCAGCAAAAGATAGTAATATAAGACAGCAAGGTTAACTTCAAAATATTGTCTTAAATAAAATAAAAATATGCATGATCACAAATATTTTTAAAACAAATTAAATTAGATTTTCATCAATTTAGTATAAAAACTGTGTGATGGTCTTTGAATAAAAAATTAAATTGGCATAACACGAAGCAAGTAAAATCTTCACGTTCTTAAATATTTAATTCTGAAATCCAAACTCAGTACCATACATATTATAGATTACAAAGATGAAATTAACATGAATAGATTGCATGTACATTATAAGCTTAAATCAACAAAACTCCAATATTAAAACTAAATTTCCTAATTACATTTTAGCGAATTTAAATTTACAAAAAATATATTACAAATTAAAATTACAAAATTTACAATTCATAACAGCTATAAACAATGAATCTATTGCACTTAGCACCTGAGGAAGGAATCAGCAATATTTACAAACAATTCAATGCTAAATTGATGGAAGTGATTAAGGCATCACTTTAGCGTGTGGTTTAAACATTTCGAGCTCTAGTTTCGTAGTTCCCATGTGACGTGAAATACTTTGGTCTAGTTGACGGCGGACACGATCGAGGATTGCGTCATACTCTGTTCTCTGGAGCGATGAACGCCCATTAGGCAGATGTAATTTTTGATTTTTTGCAGCCCTAAATTTCCGTTTATAATAATAGTAGATCATGCGTACTTACAATTACCTAGAGATTAAAACAGAAACAAGGCTGCCAATTCATTCAAGAAATACAAGTGATCGAAACATTTGGATACAGAAGAGTCTGGTTTAAAAAAATTATAAATTCAAGGTCTGAGACAAAGAGGGGGTGGGTCGAAGCCCAATGTTAAAAGCAAGAAATTTTTAAGACTGCCCTATTTCTAAATGTTAAATTTATTAACATTGCTTTCGTATTCCTTCATTGCAACANTTTGAAATATTAGCGTATTACACTATATAACAAGAGTCCGAAATAAATTGCGTTTGTCATAACGAATTTTTGCTGTTTTCGTTTTTACGCAATAACTCAATTAATTCTTTAAGTAATTTTGATCAAAAATTACTATATTTCTTAGAAAATGTGTTAACATTTGACAATAATTCTTAGAAATCTGTAAAAAATTTGGACATTTTCAGAACATCGACTCAATTGTAATTCTCATTTCTTCAATGACGCTCCTTATCATCTCAAATAATTCATGTTCGAAATGAGATATAAGATTTCAAATTTTTGCCAATTGCAAGTGCAGATGTGGAAAGGGCATTCTCAAAAATCATCACCTAAGCGCCAACTTTTTACCATGGAACATTTAAAATTTCATTCAGACATTTATTGGCATGGAAATGACCAGTGGCGTACCCAGGGGGGGGGACATGGTGGAATGTTCCCCTCGTCAGGTTTCCNAATTTAGATTTGCAATTAAACAGATTAAAGTCAATCAAGAAAACAATGACCAAGTGGCAACCATGGATTAAAATACAATTAATTGAGGCAAATTTAATCGTGAAATTCATGAAATCGTCGAGTCTAAAACACTTGCAAACATCATTAATATAAATTTTTCCTCAAATTCACAATGTACTTTCTTTGATCGACGGTGTTTTGTTGGAGGGTATACCGCAATGACCGTTTTCTAAACCGCTATCGCAATACACGGGAACATCTCTACTAATAATTGTCCGAAATCATAGTGGCTTTCAGATATTTTTGAATTAATAAAACCGATTTTGAATGAAAAATATTTCTGAAAAAATAGGAATTGCAACAAACAAAGTTGAAGAAACAAGGCGGATTGATATATAAGAACTCTTAACAAAACACATTTGAATCTCCATTTTTCCTTTGCTGCCAACCCCAATAAAAGACTATGATACAGTCTAACCATGTATTTGATTAGTCAGGCATTGAATTAGAAAAAATAGAAATAATTGTTTCTGAGAACAAGGCCTATTTAATTTATGTAGGAAGAAATGAGACACAATAGGTTCATTCGAGATATAGAATTAGTGGATTGGACAGTAAAATAAATTATTTATTCAAATGTAAAACAATAGGCAATATATTATTTGGTCGAAAATTGATTGCATATAATGAAATACTGAAATATTGCATAAAATAATTGACCTACATTTGAGCTTGAAAGTCGATTCCTTTCTCTAACATTTTGTCCAGTTTCCCTTCTAAGGATTCTCTCTGCTTTCTCTCTCTGTCGAGCAGTTCTCGCAAACGAAGCACCTCGGGATCGATTGTAGATGCAGGCGGTACCTCGACTCTTCTTGGCATGCTTACGCCGTACATCTGATGCATTTTGCTAACCTCCAACTAAATTAATTGAGCTTAAGTATGTGACTTAAGATCATTAAAAAAATACCAACGACGCTAGCCCAAACCAAATCTAAATTATATATATATATATATATATATATATATATATATATAGATACTAAAAATATGTAAGGAGTGAGCAAGGTGTACAAGAAATTTTGATATTGGATGTTCACGTTTATTAATACTTTATAAAGTTGCTGAGTACTTCAATATACTTTCAGGCAGTTGACCAAATATTTCACTTGCGGTAATTTTTTCACCCACCTGGTCTACTTGATTCTTAATAAAATGGATACTTGTCAATGCTGTTTACTTTGCCTTAAAAGTGCCTTTGGAAGCAGACTAGGGCAATCTAAATTTATCAACGGCTCAATTCCATTAACAATCGAATTTTGCAAACAGCGCCTTGCTTTTGGTAACACTATATTTCCAACTAAAAATTACCTCCAAATCTGCAATTTTCTGTGCTGCACTGCGATTAGCAAGATCTTCATTGCCTCGCTTCATCCTTTCGATTTCTTGATGATTTTTTGAATGGTCTTCCAGATATGAATTAACGGCAGCCAATTTTTCATTAAGTTCTTTTCGACACTCTCTTATACACATCTAACTCAATGAGATTTTAATAATCAATAAACCGGGTACATGAATTACGATAAATCCAAAAATATGAAAGAAATGCAACTTTGTAAATTTTGGAAATAAAAACCTAAACTATTTTGAGCAAGTATATACTTAGTTAATATCGACAATGGGTCGCTCAAAAATAGGTCTGCTCTAACCTTTTCTGTAAAACACAAAATTGCAAGTTGATATAGGCTGTAGGCTCTGAGGTTATGATCTACTTAAACCATTTAAGAAAATATTAATAAAAATTATAGATTTTGGTCAAAAATTCCTTATTGAGGGGATAAAACTGAATCAGTATACGTTGTGATTTGGCCGCCTCGTGGCATACTTCAATCCAAAATATGTCAGATGGAAGAGAAAGGCATATTGCCCAATAAATTATAAAAAATCTCATCTATACTGTCAGAAACACCGTTGTTAATAGAGATGTGGGCATTACTCTAATTGCTGGCACTTAATTGATACAAATATTGCTCATTTCACAAATAAATAATATTTTAATAATTAGTGTAAATAGATGTGAAAAACTCAGTGAATTTCGGCCAAAAGACACCATTAGTCAACAGTGTATCGCCATATTATATTTCGTATTTTATTTCCTAGAATTTAATGTGCTGGTGGGATACACATTTCGTTAACAATGTATTTTATATACATGCACAGCATGATATTAATTTCTGATGTTATTTGATGTTATGACGTCCCTAAATTAAATGGATTAGAATTGGTAGAAATTGAAAAGCATAGAAAACGTACTGAACGAAGAGTTACCTTCCTCAGCACCTAAAACTTCTATTAATGAATACCATTTTGGTAGTAAAAGAAAAAACTTTAGGCATTTGTAAGATTATACGTTTACATTTTTAAGATAAACTTTTGCAATGTGACTAACAAAATACTGGATATACCAGAGGGTGTGTTATACTCTAGTCTCATCACTTTACACATGCATTAAGAGAGCTCAAATGGTGAAATTATTTTGAAAATTCCAAAATATAAAATTTACAATTTAGTTATTTATAGGAAAATCCTAATTTATGAGGATCATATATTTATAATGTAATCTACATATTAAATTGAGGAGCTTTAGCTCTCTATAAAATGTTGAACAACGGAGACAAAACTACGATTTCTCGAATAGCCGATAGAAAAACCATATATAGAAAACCTATATTCCTTCTTAAAGACTTCGATTCCCTGGTACACTTAAAACGCACAAGACAAACACCTCACTATCCCAAAAACGATTAATAAAGTAACAAAATCTGAAGGCAAATCGGAATCTTTTTTTCAATCTTATATATAAAAAAATCATGATCAGAGGAAATGTTAGCTCAACTTAAATATTAAAACTCATGAATGTCAGAATAGTATTTAACCCTTAAGAGGCACCCCCAGGAAAACTAAAATTCGTAAAGAGCACGGTTTTCATGAAAATTTGACATTGAGTTGGATGCACGCAATATGTCTTTCAGGAAAAGATGTAAAAGCTACCAAAATTATGTACGGCTGTTATGATAACAAAAAATAGGATTAACAGGGGCAATTTTTGTGTCAGAAATTTCTTTAACACCGTATAACCTACTTGAAACCTAATTGAGTTTAAATTAACTAATAAATTGTGTAAAATAGCATTGTTTATCAAAACCCACAATGATATTTGGTTGATTCTAGTTAATCTGCAGTTCAAAGGATTGATAATTAAAGAGCTCATTCTAAATACGCAACTAACTATTTAGGAAAATTATTAGAAAAATAATCTTCAACACTTTTTGGTAATCGCATTGAAAATTATCCTATCCCATCTACATGTATAATTACTCCAAATTTCATTTCGGTAGTCTGCGGACATCTCAAGCCATTTATGACACAATGAAAGCTTAAAGGGAAAAATATGATATTGGGCAAAAGTATTTTCAAAGACTACATTGTTCAGTAAGTATCTAAGTATATAGGTTGAGTAAAGAATATATAAAGAAATTTCAAAATTCATTATTCTTTGTTTTAAAGGGAGCACAGTACTCCGTGAATTTTTCAGATAGGCGATATACACCTCTAGTTAAAGCAATTTGTATGCTTATCAGGGGAGTGGTAACAAAGTGAAACATTGAGTTCTTATTATTTTAATTGCTAATTACTATTAAAATATGGAAAAAAAATTAATTTCAAAAAAAGCTTTAGGCAAAAGAGAAAAATTTGAAATATTTGTTGAAAAGTGTGTTTTCTGTGGAGGTATCCCTTAACTCAAGAAAAACCTCTGTGCAATTAGCTAGATATAACATCGGTACCGCTATTAGACGTATCTTACTTGGATTTCTATTTGATCTTTATAAGCTTGCAAATCATCATTTGGCAGAGTACGCAAAGCATCGTTATCTAAATGATTTAAAATCAGCAAATACATTAACAAAATAATTTACAGATAATTTCTATTAACATTGTAATTATTCTTCTATTTGGAAATTTGGCGGGAATACATTAGAAATTTGAAATATTAGCGTATTACACTATATAACAAGAGTCCGAAATAAATTGCGTTTGTCATAACGAATTTTTGCTGTTTTCGTTTTTACGCAATAACTCAATTAATTCTTTAAGTAATTTTGATCAAAAATTACTATATTTCTTAGAAAATGTGTTAACATTTGACAATAATTCTTAGAAATCTGTAAAAAATTTGGACATTTTCAGAACATCGACTCAATTGTAATTCTCATTTCTTCAATGACGCTCCTTATCATCTCAAATAATTCATGTTCGAAATGAGATATAAGATTTCAAATTTTTGCCAATTGCAAGTGCAGATGTGGAAAGGGCATTCTCAAAAATCATCACCTAAGCGCCAACTTTTTACCATGGAACATTTAAAATTTCATTTAGACATTTATTGGCATGGAAATGACCAGTGGCGTACCCAGGGGGGGGGACATGGTGGAATGTTCCCCTCGTCAGGTTTCCAAAATTTAATTTTGACTGGATAAATCAAAAAATTTTTCGTAAAAAAATTGAAAAATTTAAAATCGAAGATCGTGAAATGCATTTTTTAGGGTCAATTTTCTCAATATTTTCAAAAAATTTCGCGGGGCAAAGCCCCGCTTTAGGGAATAACAATGATGTCCCCCCCGTCAGAAAATCCTGGGTACGCCCCTGGAAATGACAATGTTTAAAACACTATTAGTTTTGTTAATAATTGTTAAGACGTTTTACACTTCTTAACGCAATAAATCCCGCGACCTGTATATAACCAAGTAAACAATTAATACAAACAATAAAAAAGATTAAAAATCCATGAGATTTACCTATTTGTAATCGTCGATTGTCCAGTTGAGACTTGTATCTCGCATCCGTCTCTTTTTCTAACTCTTTTTCTAATGTGTCTAACTAAAAATGATAAAATAAATATTGACCTAGTTTCCTTTAGAAGCAATTGTAGGACAAAAATGCCGAAAAAATTAATTAATTGCTAATCAATCGAATGGGCTAGTATTTTTGTATAAATTTGTAAGTAACGTACTTTTTAACATAAAAAAATTTATTGAATAAATTCACATCAGATTAACCATATAACCTAAACATCGATGTCATTAGGGCAATATACTCAATGTTACACTTTGAATTCTCTCAGGCTTGAGTTAAAGTACATAATATGCAAAGTGATTCCAATTGATTCCAATTACTAAGCAATTTTTTGTGCTAATATAGCAAAATTTTGCCATGTCTAAACAATTCTAAGCCTAGTTCCAAACTAATACTGCCTATAAAAAACTTTCTGAACATGAACGATAATATTTAAAACTACTGTTTGTGATGAAAGTTCATGCAAGGTATTAATAATGTGGGAATTTTTAATAAGGATGTACAACATACAACTAAAAGCTTGCATTAAATTGATTTTTTGATTTAGTAAAATAAATCCGTAATATTTTCAGACTTTTCCAGCGGAGTGGTGGTTCGTAGGACAGATAGAGACCGTCATTGCACTCGTAAAGTAGAGAGAAAATCTTACCCCATGGGTTTCATAAAGATTTGTGGAGCTAGTACTGTTCTTTTTAAACTCCGTTATAAGAGTGCTTTTATTACTTTCTAAATTTAAATAAGACGACGTATCTATTCTATATTAGTGGCCATAGCCAACGACGTCCACATCACCACTTCAATTGTAAAAACCTAGTTACTAGTATTACTGCTCACTAATCTCAGAAATGCTTCCTCTGCACAAGCCAAATGATTGAAAGATCAAAAACTGTTTTTCAAAATTCTCATTTTATAAATGAATAATGAGATTGGTTCTTCAACAAATAAAAAGCAAGGTGGTTAAAAATGATTTTAAAGGCTCATTGAAACTTAAAGTAACAATCAATGTCGCAATTCGTCGAAAGACAGCGATAATGAACAACATTTTTGTTGCAATTGTTTTACATATATATATATATATATATATACTATTTCGTTGCATTATTTATATAAATGAAAGAGAATGACTAAAAACCAGTAAGCAAAAATAGTATAGATATAGGTACACAAAATTTGTGTGGTGCCCACGTAAAATTTCGCGCGTGGGTAAAAATTCTGCCCCCTCAGGTCAAGACAACCCGAATATTGGGAATTTCTTATACACTTGTTACTTATTCATCACAAATACATACAAAGATTGACGAAAAGATTAATTAAGCAGTGATAAACGTTTAAATGATATGATCAAATGTTAAAAAAATCAGAAGATATCACATCAGGAAGGAAAACATTAAAAATATTGTTATTTCGTAATTGTATAACTGAAAAGAAAGTCAAATATTAAATTTACGAACATTTATATTTGAAAATCTATGATAAACAAAATGCATGAACATTATGGCGTAGTGAGGCAAAGGAAGTTTAATTAAGTTTGACTCTCATGCTTATAACCAGGATGCAGATCAACAAATATCTTTAAAAACCCATGTTAAATCGCTAAATGTCAGCAATAGAGGATTGCGCTATGGTGATTGTAAAAACTACACATGATTTTACCTGTATACGCAACCTTCTGTTAAGTGACTCAGCACTTTCCCGCGCTGTTTCCAATTCATCCAATCGGAATTTGATGTTATTACGTGATTTTAGCTGCTATTACATTAAAATTTATCAAATGCATGTATTAGAAATTTTCAACATACTTCTATTCTTATATAAGCCATCAACAGGCCCATCATGCAGTAATGAACATAAGCATAAATTATTAGTAAACAGACAGAATGTCAGTTTTAATATCACGAGTCAAGAAATTGTAATTTTCGAACTCAAGTCAAAGTTTGGACACAATCCGCCTTACTTCGAAAGAAGAGCGCAAAAAATAAAGATGACACGCTGAAATGGTCATTTTCCTTATGGATTATATTAAAAAAAATAAATATATGTATCCGAAAAGTGTATAATTCTGAAACACTAAAATAATACAGCTGGTAAATTCAATTATTCCATTTAAACAATAAACAAAAATGTAAAATAAACAATTTCTGAAATGATTACCAAAACGTCGCTTCGTGCCAAGCACACCACTGCATTCTTATAGAAGTTTTTCAATGTTGGAAAAAATATTTCAGGAGACTCCAGGGCAATTTGCAATTTGACGAGCTCATTGTTGCAATCATTCCAGTGCTTCTTATTGTACATGATCTAACAGCTGTATTTTGGCTCAACTCATTAAACCGACAATGAATTATTTAAGCCGCGGCAGGGGTTTTAACAAATAAAATCAAATAAAACTCTTTTCAACGATGCTGACAGATATTAAAACACGCTCAACTCATTATCAATTCATGAAGATATCCGTCGAAAGAATATTGCAAAATCGAACAAGTGGAAAATAGAGAACGTTTTACACAAAGGGGTCCTATGATGCCTGTGATAAATCCATTATAACTTTGACTATTAAGTCGTCTTTCAGAATCAGTTTGAAAATTTGCGATTCTAAATTACTAGACTTATTTCAACCAAAAATTCAAAGTGGGCTTGTATGGACTTAGGCCAGTTCCTAAGAACTAGGTGATTAAAATCCTTACGTGCTAATGAAATAACAAATACTCCTTATCATCTTTTTAGATCATACTTTGTCAATTTTATCAATTGGCAAGCTGTTGAAAATGACTTGAAAAAAGAATCTATTAAAAAAGCTTCATATGAGAGACATTGAATACAAAAAATGTTGTGAATTAAGTTATTTTGTATTCACAATCAAATAGAATAGAAAGAATTTTCACTACATAGATTTACCTCGATTGTACTTTTAGCGGAATCGTATTTGTCTTCCATGGTTTTTAATCGCTCGCGAAGATCATTTTTGCTAAACAAAACAAAAAATACTTAACATAACCGGAGAAGTATTACCTCACAGATTCTTCTTGTAGGCGGTTATCAAGATGAGCTGAATTGGCGGAAAGAAGCAAATTCTTCTTTCGTTCTTCACTGAGTTCTTCTTCCATACTGCGTTGTGATTTACTGAGGCTTGCAATCTAAAGAGTGTAGAGAATGTGAAACAATTTTAAAAAATATTCAAACTGAAACAAAATGAAGTGTCTTATACGCATAAAAAAGGAAACTTCAAAATGTAGCAACGGGTTAGTGACAAAACTTACAGAGCGTCATTGTATTGGTCTGATATCTTCAGTATTTGAATGGAAAATTGAATGAATTTTGTCTACAATTTGTATACTATAAATGCATTAGATGAATATATACACTAGAATGCATTTATACAAATAAATTTCGTATTTAGTTGGAAATATTTTACAGCGATGTGAAATTTAAGATTTTATTTTAGTGTGTTTATTCTTTGGAAAACTTCTAGTTTTCTTTATTGTCTCCTATTAATAATTAGACTTGTCAACGAGCCGAGCTTCTAACGAGCCGAGCCGAGCTTGAGCAGAATATTAGATATTTAACGAGCCGTTTTTAAGCAAACCAAATTTATAGTGCTGCTTGTTAATTTGATTATGCGCATTTTTCTTATTTTTTCATTCAATATTCCTTACTTATAATCTTTGTTTAGAAATGTTTATTAAATAATAGGAAGAGCAATGGAAACAATTCTGTGAGCACAATATTTTAAAAAAATATCGAGCTGCAACGAGCCTCATTGAAAGATTTTATGAGGCGGGTCGAGCTGACCTGAGCTTAGAAATTACGACTCGTTGACAAGTCTGTTAATAATATTAAATGCATCAGCATCGATGCTCTTTTATAGATATTTTTGTATGAATCAATTGGAAATCAGCTGCAAACAAAGTACAAAAAAACAATGGTCGAAATAGAACAGCAAGCTGTGAAGCATCAAAAAAGGCATTTACATGCCCCTGTGCGAAGTGTTAGCACACAATTGGAAAACCGTTAGCATGCTTATTAACTACCTCTTGTGAATCCTCGGGCTAAAATCACAAATTTATTCATCGATAATTTACATAATAAACAAGATAAACAAAGCTAGATTTTATAGCAACAAAATAAAAAGCAGAAAAACTCAACTAATACAAAATAGAGGGCAATATAGAAAAATTTATTCAAGGTAACTGGATAACGTTCATTTATAGTATAGTGCATTTAAAATAAAAACACTACATTGCTTTTTTGAATATAAATATACTAAAAAATATAGAGTAGATTTAAACATCTCATACGATGAAAAGCATGCACAGCAAATTTAAGTTTAAAGTTAAATAATATTAGTGTTAGAATAACGTGTTGTGGAATTGACACCATGCATATTGCAAAACATGCTGTACCTTTAACGCCAACTTAGCTCTCGCTTTCATTTCTTCTTCCAGCACCTCTCTGCTCTGCTCCAATTCGGATTCAGAATCCTTATTCTGTAGCTGCTCACTCTTAAGAAAACACGTGAATAAAAACAAAAACAGTGCAAAAAACGCGGGTGATAATCTATTTTACGTAGGGGATGGATGGATGGAACATTGCATGCAATCTTACTTTTAGCTGCATGTGCAGCAGAGACGAGGTTTTTTGTAATTGGTTAATTTCAGCTTCATTTTTGGACATTATTGTGTTGGTTTGATCTAACTTGGCTTCAAGTTTCACACATCGTTCGTTTGCTAAGATCACTTCTTTTTGCAAACGGGCATTCTCTTCGCGCATGTTATTATACATTGATGACCAATCGTGCTGCAAGAATGTAAAATAGTTAAAGATTTTTCAAAACACATAGAAATGCATAAATAACGTTTACATTCTCCCATATAAATTTATAACATCCACTACGCACTAATTTAATTCATATGGTAATAAATGCATTTGCTTTGTAGAGAATCCTTATATTCTTCAAAAAATAATAAGCTTACAGAATATAACTGACATTCAGATATATATAAATGAGGCAGATATACTAATCATACCAAGTTTTTGCTAGTACTTAATGAGAAGAAAATTTAGTTTATCATTTCTAAAGATGAGAGCATAAAAACAGAGACTATTAGTATATTTGAATAAACTTACATGCAACGAATTATTATCCTGACTCGTATTATAACTTCTCGAATTCTCAAGAGAGTGCACACGATCCATGACTTGTTTCAACGTACCCTCAGCTTTGCCCTTCTCCGACTCTAGTTCGAAGACCTAAACAAATTTNAACATTGCATGCAATCTTACTTTTAGCTGCATGTGCAGCAGAGACGAGGTTTTTTGTAATTGGTTAATTTCAGCTTCATTTTTGGACATTATTGTGTTGGTTTGATCTAACTTGGCTTCAAGTTTCACGCATCGTTCGTTTGCTAAGATCACTTCTTTTTGCAAACGGGCATTCTCTTCGCGCATGTTATTATACATTGATGACCAATCGTGCTGCAAGAATGTAAAATAGTTAAAGATTTTTCAAAACACATAGAAATGCATAAATAACGTTTACATTCTCCCATATAAATTTATAACATCCACTACGCACTAATTTAATTCATATGGTAATAAATGCATTTGCTTTGTAGAGAATCCTTATATTCTTCAAAAAATAATAAGCTTACAGAATATAACTGACATTCAGATATATATAAATGAGGCAGATATATTAATCATACCAAGTTTTTGCTAGTACTTAATGAGAAGAAAATTTAGTTTATCATTTCTAAAGATGAGAGCATAAAAACAGAGACTATTAGTATATTTGAATAAACTTACATGCAACGAATTATTATCCTGACTCGTATTATAACTTCTCGAATTCTCAAGAGAGTGCACACGATCCATGACTTGTTTCAACGTACCCTCAGCTTTGCCCTTCTCCGACTCTAGTTCGAAGACCTAAACAAATTTGAACCTACCACTCTAATTATTCAAATTATCTTAAATAAAGATGAAACTTTGTAAATGAATTTTGAAAAATTCCATACAGTTACAAATATAAATGGAGCTTCTTAGGATATTCAAAGTGCTATGGAAATAAACAATATTTTTTTCATTTAGATGAACAAACATATTCAAAAAAAATTTTCATTTTGCGAAATTTGCAAAGTGCAAAATTCTATCATCTGCCAATATAAATGACATAAAAATTTGCAAAGTTTGCAACTAAATATGTTTTGATATATTTCAACCAATAAAAGGAAAATTATTTAGTGTTAAGCAAGGTATACATCAGACTTGTCAGCGAGCCGAGCTTGAGCAGAGTATTGTATATAGAACGAGCCCAAGACGAGCCGTTTTTAAGCAAACCAAATATATAGTGCTGCTTGTTAATTTGATTATACAGATTTTTCTATTTTTTCATTCAATATTCCTTACTTATAATTTTATTTTAGAAATGTTTACTAAATAATAGGAAGAGCAATGGAAAAAATTCTGAGAGCACAATATTTTTGACAAGTCTGGTATACATGTAGTTATATGCCTTTAATAATGACACATACTCGTTTTCTAAGTGAGTTGATATCATCTTGAAGCCTGGCCTTATCATCCTTCAACGAATCTCTTTCGGAGGATATCATATTGAGTTTAGTTTCAGTCACCGCGAGATTCTTCACTGCCTCCGACAGCTCTTCGCGCATTCGATTAATATCTGAAATTTGATTTTCACGAGCAGCATCACTCTTCTCTTTCTCACTTTGTAAACGATTGAGATCATCTAACGTCTGCTGACGTCGTGATTCCAGCTCGGAAATCCTCTAGAATGCATCACAATGACAAACTATTTGGATGAATCGCAAGCAGGAGAAAAAATATAACTGGCTCTCGAAGCTGTTTTTAGTTGGTAAAAAATACTTTATTGCACTGAATAAAAAGCTGCCGAGACTAATTGTGGAAAGAGTTGCCAACTTTAACATTTAGTAATTATCATTAGGCTTATAAGATATATGTCTGGAAAACTAATAATTTACTTTGTTTTGCATTAAACCGCGATTAGAAAAAATTGAAAGAAGGTAAATTGTGAGTACTGCACGAACACTAGACGATGAACTGAAGAACACAATTTAAACAAAAATGTTATTAAAACACAAAACTAAGTTAATGTGCATCGTAATAGAAACACCACTGTACCTGACCGGGTCTTCTAGTCTTAACAAAAAAGTGAACCTAAAATTGAAAATGGACTCACCGCTTCAAAGTTTTGCTTCATTGACGACAACTCTTCGGTGAAATTTTGACTAATTTTTTCGATTTCTCTAAAATAGCTCAGTGCAAAAGGTATCAATAACACATAAAATAACATAAATAAAAAGATATCATAATCAGAAAATTGGAATATTCAACTTAACACTTCTGAAAATGTATGACGCGATGATAGCTGTGCTCTACTCTTCATAGACAGAAAAACCTATGCTCATAGTTTACCTTGCATGCCAAACCAACTCAATAAAGTGGGAATTGGGTACTCAAAACAATGTCCTTCAATGGTACCCAAACCCAATTCTAATCCAAAATCGCGCATGCTTAGACCCAATTCACCAAAAATTTTAAGGTAAAAGTAATTGGAATATCAACTTTGATATTATTCTTTAAAATCCAATGATATTTCAGAGTAATTTTGTATGCTTATTTGATAAATCAAGTATCTTATATGGAAATAGACAAAAGTTATAGTTTTATTAAACAAATATTAATTGGCTTAAACATGAAGCCTGCACACTTTAACTTTGTTCTTATAGACCAAATTCGTGCACCCAATGTGATTCATCAGTTTCCCAAAACCAATTCTTGATTTTGCGAAAACCCAATCCCAAACCCTAAGGCGGAAATCGATTACTAAACCCAATTCGTTTCTAAGCTCAAATAATTTGGAGCACTGTAACTTACAAAGCTTTGGAATCAATATCTTTTTGGAGTTCTTGCTTTTCTGATTTGCTGGCCTCAAGCAACTTCTCGAGGTTCGCAACCTTTTCTGATTTATTTTTAATATCTTTATCCATTTCCGCGAATTGATTCTGTGTTTCAACGCTTTGTGGTTTATTCTAAAGGAAGAGTAAAAAATTATTTAAAGGTGCAAATACGTGCCTCGGACCTTCTTTTTTGGGGTAGTTTCTGATTAGGTATCATATTTTGTGGAGGAAGACCATTCTAAACATTGACTATCGTATATTACTGCATTAGTACCAAAATTATGAAAATACAAAGTGAAGAAATCAATTTCAAATTAATGAAAAAAATTCTAAAAAAAGATTAATCATGAATAATTATTATAATAAATGAGTTTCTAGATACAGCAAAACTGAAGTGCACATTGGTTCTTTACAGTTGGAGATCTAACTTGCCTTTAAAACGTAAGCACTAAGCACATAGAAAAAACATATTTATTTTTTGTTTCTCAATGAAAACCGAATGGCAAGATGGCAGGGAATTTACCTATTCGACCTAGGAAGTTTAGGGAGCTGAAATATTGCCCCGGTTTCACTTCTGAAACTGACCTTTCTGAGATGGTTTCAAGTTATTTTGAAAAAATAAAAAATCAAACGTAAATTTGCTGGAGGCAATCAGTAAAATAAAACTAAAATGCAATACGCGACTAATGCCATAAAATTAAACCTCCACTGTATTATTCCATAGTAAGGCAAAAATTTAATTTGTACCAAGTATTGGAAGATGACGGCGATGAGCCTAGCACATATATTTTATATCTTACATGAACATGAGATGGAGCCTCTTGATACAATGAATCTGATTTTGATGACTGTATTATATCTTCATTAGCGTTTGGCGACGGAAGTGTGTTGTACACCTATTACAAAGTTAACTAAGAATGCGAAAAAAAAATATTACCTTAGAATAAGAAATATCAATGTTGCAAGTATCATCATCTGGGACTGGGCTCGCTGCGGCTCTTGAATGCTTACTGCCGACATCCTGTTGCATCTAAAGCTGTTGTTTGCGACAACATTAATTTATAGATATATTTTACAACATGTTCTATTCAAATATAGCACAGCTATCAATAAGAAAATTCAGTGTAATGATCTCTTCAAACGTCTGCACAACACTACTTTTTACTTTTTGCTATACCTCGTGAATAGCAACAGTGATCTAAAAATCTTTCTAGAATATGAAATATGAGAAGTAAGCTTTATTGAAAAATCGAAAAGTAGTTGCTGGAAAATGTATAACTTATATCTGCATTCACAAACTTACATGAAAAACTAGTTATAAGTAAATACTATGGACAGGGTTGCCACTTCATTCAAGAAAAAAATGACCAAGTAATTTTGGATATTGAATTGTTTTAAAGAAATATCGAAATTAAAGTTGGCTTATGATATAAAAATGAGGGGGGGCGAGGATATAGTGCTTTAAAGATTTGATATTCAATATTCATTGATTGTGCGTGCTTAATTTTCGATGCAGATAGATCCCAACTCCTTCTATAAGAGAAATATAGAATTTCCAAAATTGCTGTTAAGCTTAGTGCGAACGTCAACATTAATGAGAAATGAACAGAAAATGATTCTTAAGTAAAACACGAATAGGAAATTCCGTTCAAAAAAACTTGATATATTTTTAAAAATTTGCCTATTCTATGATGTGAAAACGGAGATGAACTCCAGTTGGACAAACTTTTATTTGGCAATTGTTGAAAACTGTTTTAGATAGATAGATAATTAAAATAGGCGTTTTTAGATCACCAAAACTTAGCTAATTCAAAACGACACCCCAAAAAACAAACCATTTTGTACGGTTTGAGATATCAATTGTTAAATAACTTTCTTAAGTTGGAGACAAGATCTAATTAAAATATAATAAATATAACAAAAAATGTTTTATGTATTACAATTTTAAATAACTTTATAAAATTCTAAGTTGATCGAACTTTTGTTAAACAAATCTATTTAGAAGATATTGCTTATTCCATTAATTATTTCGTTCTTTTACAAAACTTCACTTTCCAACTTGCAAAATAAATTACAATAGTTTTACCTGTTTTAAGCGGGTGTTTGCCTCCCTCAAATCTTGTTGCAGCTTTCTGACTTTCCGCTCTGATTCTTCTTTATCTAAGATCTCTTGTTGGCACTGATCTTCTAGTCGGTTGATTTGATCTTCCTTTGACCTCATGGTTACCTCCATTTCCAGCAACTTATCATTTGCTCTTTCCTTGTCCATTCTAATAGAAAAAATGTGAAATCGATTTTTCATTTACCCAATACACTAATAAGGTAAAATAAGAAATCAATTGTATATTTTTCAAATATTTCTTAAAATTTACTTTATTTCCCTGCTTAAGACTTTTTAAAAATACATAACTTAAATACGAACATACAGTAGGTTGCTGCGTCAATTGAAATTGTTAAAACGATAACACTTATGTCAAATACGATGTGCCATATTAGGCGCTATTATTCATAACGGGGAGTTTTCCCGAAACTCGAAAATTAAAAGTCTTACAAAATTGTGAAAAATTTTTGATTTAAAATGGAGTTTGTGGGTGTACAATTTTCTATGGTTTGATTTTCTTACCTAATTCGTTTAATAGCAATTGATGTGATTTGACTAAACTTCCTATACTGAAACATTGGATAACCACTCAAAATTCTATTATTTTACAAAATTACAAAGGGGTTGAGTTCAGGCGACAATTTTAATATTTCCTGAAAACTCCCAAAAACAAGGTAAATAATACGCACTGTAGAGTTTTGAGTTGATTGCCAAGACTGATCTGATTTTCTGTGGTTGCATTCCGCTCTTTCTTCAAAGACTCCACTTGACTAAACTGCAAAGTTAGCATATTATATTTATATTAAATGAGCGTTTCACTTAACATGAAAATATAAACGTTGCAAAACTGACGATGTTGGTTTTTCTCGGGTTTTCATTATTATTAGGGCAACGACCAAATTTACCATAAAATCGTGTTTATAGCGCAACTGAAATGACATTAAAACACTCAAAATTGACATCAAAATCCTCAAAATAGTCCATAAAATCGTAAAAATTGTGATGAATCCTACAATACAGTCTATTTATATATGGGTGTTATGCATTGCGCCAATTTATTCTGGTAAATTTTAGTTTTAAGTATTAATAATCAAAATAAATTAGCATTGATATATTGGAATACAAAAAATAATTATCGCAATTTTAAACGAATATTGACATTTTCAGAAAAATTCAGAATTGACATTTTTTGTTTTTTCAACATTTTCTTTTGAACGCTCTAGAATACTCTTAAGTTGATTTCAAGTCAGTTTACCTCCTAAGAGCAGCAACAAATTTCTTGATAATTTTTGTCAATNCTGCAAAGTTAGCATATTATATTTATATTAAATGAGCGTTTCACTTAACATGAAAATATAAACGTTGCAAAACTGACGATGTTGAATCTATGAAGATAACTTCAGTCTATTGGTTTTTCTCGGGTTTTCATTATTATTAGGGCAACGACCAAATTTACCATAAAATCGTGTTTATTGCGCAACTGAAATGACATTAAAACACTCAAAATTGACATCAAAATCCTCAGAATAGTCCATAAAATCGTAAAAATTGTGATGAATCCTACAATACAGTCTATTTATATATGGGTGTTATGCATTGCGCCAATTTATTCTGGTAAATTTTAGTTTTAAGTATTAATAATCAAAATAAATTAGCATTGATATATTGGAATACAAAAAATAATTATCGCAATTTTAAACGAATATTGACATTTTCAGAAAAATTCAGAATTGACATTTTTTGTTTTTTCAACATTTTCTTTTGAACGCTCTAGAATACTCTTAAGTTGATTTCAAGTCAGTTTACCTCCTAAGAGCAGCAACAAATTTCTTGATAATTTTTGTCAATAATCTATATTGGCAAACAAGAACTAAATCCTGCACTATGTATTGATATTTAACGACTAGCCTAGTGTTGCAATTGGAATTGATTCAAAATTGCCTCTTAAGATAACAAAAATAGCAGTTATAAAATTTACATGTCAAAATTGATAAAATAGACCTAATTGCAGATATAGCAGTTATGGTTGCCCTAATTATTATACGGCTTTATATATTAACAAACGCATATCAGGATATGAATTCGCATTACATTAATGCTCACCAAGGCATTGTAAAGTCAAATAGAGTAAATACAAAACTCCGGAAAAAGGAAAACCAAAACAGATTCGTTTATGAAAGATAATTGCTTTACTACCATACAATTTTACTTAATGTGAATACTATGAATTTAATATTGGCGACAAGTTTCTTGAATTACAAAATATGATAATTTTATGATAGCGTTTCATGAAACTTTATCAATACAAAATTATATTTTTTTAAAGTAACGTATTTGGCCATAAGTTCCGCTATGATATGATTTTGATAATATTAAAAAACTGCATCTAACAATATTTTCAGAAAATAGAAAATTCTTAACCATATACATATCTATGCATAACTATATAAATGAAGTTTATATGAAACCTTATTACCACATATGCATACAAATATAAAGCAATTGACCAAAAATACGTTTGACTTCGAATAATTTAACATTTTGAAAATTGAAGCAAATATTTTAGTATCCGAGAACCACAATTATAATCACCATGGTGATTTTTCTATTTCGTATTCTATTAAACGAAATATTCCAATAATCGATTGTTTACTAATTGAAGTCGCATGAATATATTCCATTGGTCGGACTCCAATATTCCAATAAGTTCTTTTTTATATAAAGATTTCAGTTTTAATGATCAAAACAGAAAGCAGTATAAAATTTATAGTATGACGACCGGCATGTAAGAGGTTGAAAAACTAAATGATTTGAACTAAACACAAGGCATGCGTTCATGATGTTTGAAGCATGATAATAAGATATCTGATCTCTTACCGTAGAGTGCTCTCACTACAAGTTCATTAAAAAGATTAAAATAATTTGCAATAAAACACCATACTTTGAAAGTTCTTCCCTTTCAGATTTCAAGGACTTTAACTTCAGTTCTGCACTTTTTCGTTCCAATGACTCAGTGGCGAGAGCATGGTTTTGTTCAATAAATTTATTCTGGATTTCAATGCCTGCACGTGGAGTCTTTGCTAAAACATCATTCGTAAAACAGGGTGTAGATAGATACGTTCACTACGCAACTAAGCTAGACGATAGTTTTAGACTAGAAATCTACCAGCATGGATTCAATTGTTTCGTGGATCAACAATTTCAAAAAAGAAACAACTGTGTAATTTCAGAGGTGGCCAGTAGTGCTTCGAGGTATTTTTACCTCCGTTTGATTTCTGTCTATGTTTAAAATTTAGGGGCTTTCGCTTGAAGCTGCTAAGCATTGATGTTTGGACATTGGAATTATTCTTAAACTAATCTCTCAAAAATGTTGGAAAATAACATTAAAACGATGCGCCTATGACAATTAGAATAATATTTGTTGTATCATGCCACATCGCTGGATAACAATTTTTTATGAAAAAGGGCGAGCATATTTCAAATAGGACGTGACGACATATATATTTAAATCAATGCGGAGTTGAGGCCTATAATTATAATTAAGAGGCATGCAATGTATTGTGAGTTTAGTTACTCGCACAAATGCAGGAGGGAAATCCAGGGGCAGATCTAGAAATATCTGGTTGGGTACTTTATTTTCAAGATGAATAATATGATATATATATATATACTAATACGCTCCTCTATGTATTCTTTCCACGTAACCATATAAGCTGATTTTTTCACACAAATTCTTGATTTTTTGTAGGACATGGTCTTTCAGTAGTCCCTATCTTCATGCAAAATATTTTAAGGATCGATGAGTTTTTAAGCGAGTAATCGCAAAAAGTTTAATTTTCGGCAAAAAAACCCCAAGTCCCTCTCTGTACTATGGGAAACTGGGCTCCATTCCCTCTATGTAGAGCTTTTTGCAAAAAATCCTGTACGAAACGGGACGTATTAGTATATACACATACACACTAACAAAAGCTGCTGTGGTATTGAACTACAAAAAGTATCATACGTGCTTCGCGCATTTAATGAAAAATCTGTTGTTGCTTTACGTTTGAATGGTTGTGAATCAACTGCACAATTTGTGGCTCTTTTTACCAATTCATTTAATGCTTTAAGTGTCAATTCAAATGCAATAATGATTCAGTACAGTATAGGACCGTTATTCAAAACAATGTTGAGTTCTCGAATGAGTGCAATCTCATTATCAATGTGAGCAAATGTGAAGAGCTTATTTTTGGTCAAAACATTAAAAGTGTCCTCGAACGAATTAGAAGTACAAATATGTACATCAACGGTCAGTCAATAACTTCAAAAACGATGGTCAAGCCTCTTGTCGTACAAATTGTTCAGAATAGTTCTTAGAACGAACCTCTAAGAACAATGGTTATGTCTATTCTTATTGATATTAAAAGTGTTCACTTTTCTTTATAAATTCGCTAATAATCCAACAAATCTTCTGCTTCTTTATTTATATGGGTCACTCTTCAAATTTCACAAAGCAGTACATGATTGCAATTATTAACGATGCCTACAGGAAATAATTCATACAAATGGTTGAAAAAATTATCAATATCCACTGTATGACATTCTGCAACCAGATAATAATCTGCAACAGATCATATTTTGTAAGAACAGCACTCCACCAAAAATCTTTTGTCCCTTGTGTCATAAGATATCTCGGGTGATTCTGTCTTATATTATAATGCCTTGATATCATACTTCTCCAGAAATATTATTCTACGAAGATTTCACCTTTCCATTTTCATTCAAATTATATATTTTGATGTACAGGAAATAAAGCTATGATTTATATATTTATGCATCAAATGGTTAGACAATTACCATTGATACAATAATGAAAATGTCAACTCACCTTTTAGAAAAACACGACTTTAGTTACGTCTTGGTGGTAGACTTCCAGAAAAACCAAATAGAAAATGAATTCTCTAGATAGTGTCAGAGTTCTGGTGGAAACTACTATATCAGTTTGCCACAATTAATCACCGCAGTATTACTGAGTCATTTAAATATGTAGAGAAATATTCGCACAAAAATTTGACTCAATCCTTAATTTTGAATTTGACGCTCTCTAAGATTGGGAACGATGTGCATTAGTTTATGTTTGCGGATTCATTGCGCACAGCCAACCTGATGCATTACAATGTGATCCTATATGCAATTAAAATTCAGTTGGATGTCAGAAAAATTACTTTCAGATGACTCACTAAACTAATGGAAGAATATGTATATAAGTTGAAGTTTCTAGAAAACTTATATGTTTAAGATAGTTGTTTTGAATAACTTAAAAATTACATTACTAATCGAAAAGGAGTTCCCTCAAGCCCAGAATCTATTACACTTTCCTTTTTAATGAATTGCTCCCTACCTTTTTTACTGTTGTATTTATTCATATAATACTAACTTGCACATAGTTATTCNTATGTATATAAGTTGAAGTTTCTAGAAAACTTATATGTTTAAGATAATTGTTTTGAATAACTTAAAAATGTACGATTACATTACTAATCGAAAAGGAGTTCCCTCAAGCCCAGAATCTATTACACTTTCCTTTTTAATGAATTGCTCCCCACCTTTTTTACTGT
Source organism: Hofstenia miamia (assembly GCA_900660155.1). Taxonomy (NCBI): domain Eukaryota; kingdom Metazoa; phylum Xenacoelomorpha; order Acoela; family Hofsteniidae; genus Hofstenia; species Hofstenia miamia. Next base: position 173,360 of record CABFPE010000615.1, on the reverse strand, counting down.
TGTATTTATTCATATAATACTAACTTGCACATAGTTATTCACGCACACACAATAACTAGAAATAGTTGCGATGCAATCATTTTGAAAATGAGTGTGTGTCTTCACACAAGAACTCTACCTGATATGTCTTGCAAACGTGGAGTGACAAATGACTGGGTGGGTTGATAGTCGCTTTGCGTAACCGTGCTTGTGCTGCTGACATCAGAATTTATTGAGAAATCGTCGTCAGTCGATGACATCACATGTGTGCTGCGCTGTTGTCTAATAGTAGCGTAATTGGCCGCCAATCAAACAATACTTACTTTTCACCGCTGCTTGTGGGGAATTTTGTATTATTGTCTTTTGCTAAGAGCTTATTATCGTCTGGTGCAAATTTCGTAGTCTAAATTGTCTAATTACAGCATTTATAATGTCATTTGTAATTGAAAACTATGATAGCCAGAATGCCCATTAAAATATTAAAATATCAATGTGTAAGCAAGTAAATTTCAGGGTAGTGATAGTAATTTGCAATGATCTTACAATTGAATAACAAAACTCTTTGAAGCACTTCATTGAGCATTTTTATCGAGGAAAACTGACACGTATCAATATTCCAAAATAATCTTTAACTTACAAAAACAGATTTACTTATTTCTATATGCTTAATAGAATTAGGAAATCTACTGTATAAGGGGAAGACGAAAATGAATATTGAATTTAGTGAATATTACATAATTTACAGTGTAAACAAATAAGTGGACAGTATAAAATAATTAACCCATAGTAGAAACAATTAGGAAACAATTGAAGTATTCCAGAATACATATGTACAAGTTTCTTAAATTACATGTGTGCATATATAATACAACCATTTCAATAGTAATTTACTAATACATGTAGAATTTTACAATGTACCAGAAATCGTTGTTTGTTGGTATTTTGGTAAACGCTTGGCAGGACAAAATGAGTAGAATCTTAAATATTAGTTTGCATTTCCAGTACACGCTAAACTCTGATTTTTGGGATTAAAATCTAGACAATATGCGGCTAAAAACAAAAACTAAAGTTATGGACTATGAAATTTCGAACTGCGCTACTGTAGCATTACAATAGAATCAACATTCCTTGGAAGAAGTTTAATTACAAAATTTAAAAAAATTCTGTAAGCAATTAAACTCCAAAAGTAATAATATTTGCTTAACCAATGAATTTGCTTAGCCAATGAATTTTTGAAAATGTTAAATGGTTTATCAAAAAAATTTTAAACACATATTTCTCAAGAACTAAATAGATAATCAAAATCTGAAAGCCCCATATGATATAGGAGTGTCTACACTTTCATTTTTCGATTTTTGAGACTGAATTTTTTCAGTTTTCAATCTACCATATTTTACTGTTGAAAACAAATTGAACTAACTCGATCGTTCCTTGATAAACTTTAAAAATCAAAATTAAAAGTTTTTACGAATTTGGCGTCACTTAAAATGTGTGTACAAACATTAGCCTGAGATTTGCAAAAAGTTGTAAATTTAGTTTGGTGACACTTACATGACTTAGCATTTTTGAGTGGTTACTTAAATAATATTTTATTGCAGTAAGTACGCCGAGCCGAGCTTGAGCACTGCATTAGATATGCAATGAGCCTAAAACGAGCCTTTTTTTAAGCTCTGTTGTAATACTGATTATGCACATTTTTCTTATTTTTTCTTTCAATATACCTTACCAGTCTTATTTTAAAAAGTTTATTTACTAATAGGAACAGCTACTTTAAAAATTCTGAGACCCCAATATTTTTAAAGAAATTATTGAGCTAAGACGAGCCTCATTGAAAGGTTCTAAGTGGTGAGCCGAACCGAGCCGAGCCAACCATACTCAAAATTAAAGCGAGCTGAGCAGAGTTAAAAATTTCGGCTCGTTGACAAGTCTGGATGTGCAGCAGTGCGCAAATATTTAAAGTTATAAATTCTACTCATTATACGAATTGATTTCTTACTATATTAAAGAATTAGGATGTGCTTACTAAAACAATTTCCAAGATTACGTTTAATAGTTTAACATGGCTTTCTCAAAATATGCAAATTAATACATCAAATTTTCTACGACAATATACAAAAAGCAGATTTTAATGGGCAACTTCAAGGTATGCTCAATACAAAATGCATTTATACAGAATTAAGGAAAAAATCTGGTATGCATATACAATGCTTACTGCATCGAACAGCAAGTAATGAAGATGGAGTGGTGATCAGATAATGCCTGAAATTTCAAATTAACTATCTGTACCAGCACAGTTTATAGAAGTCTTTTACTGAGATCTTAACAAAACCTGCAAAGACAGCAAGCAAAATATGAAGAAAATAAATAAAAAGGTTCAAAACATTACTTATTAAAAAATCGTGAATACATTAACTTTATATTCAATTGTAAAAATATTGCTGTTGTGCTAAGTAAACATCAAATATTCGTATATTCTCAGAACAAGATAGCCAAAATCTGGAAAAAAGTGTTTACAGAATGCTGCTACAAATAACATTTATTTGTATTTCTGCAACTGATCTTTCATTCATTTAGGAAATTGCAACAACTTTTCTGATGAGTTAATCATGGACCTTAAAACTGAAAACTAATGAAAATTAAATTTTCAACTTAAAATCCACAAACAAATGTTGCTTCAATACAGAATGTGATTTATTGTAGCAAAATAAAACAAGCCATGATGTTGATTGTCCTTAAATGCGTTTATATGACATTTTACACAATACTACTTAGAAGTGACCATATAACACTTTGGTTGCGCTATAGGATCTGAAACTTTATTAAAGAAACGACTATTTTTTTACTAATGGTAAATTTGACAATTAGTGGAATTGGTATAATTAATAAACGCGCCACGAGTTTAAGCTCAAAATACCCTTATTGCATTTAATTATTTTTACTCTCTATATATCTGATGAAAATATGTTGTTTGAAACTACCAAAACCCATTTTTTGCAACATTTATTCACTAATTGGTGATGTGTACATTGACATTTACAGAGTTAGTTAACTCTTCTATAGACTACACCATTTCATTGTCCTATTGATTGAGCTATTTATAATATTAATGTACACATGCTATTCTTGCTGCCATATGAACTTTAACCTGTTGCCGGTAACCTTTGTCGCAGTGTGCAATAGTTAACTGCATTTACAAACATTGTAATTATAAATTCTTTAATACTAAAGAATATAGAAATGAATAAAAACAATCACTATGGTTTGACAAATGTCGTGCATAATACATGTGAGAATGTAAAAGTAATAAACCTGTTTTTGCTGCTTTTTAATTCGATTAGCGATCTCCCATTCACTCTCGGTCTCGATGTCACCTAAAGGCGGTAGTGATAAAAGAGGTAATAAAATAGAGGATGAGGCATGCAAACAGTTAGGTAATAGAGTAAACTCATCCATTGTTAAACAATCTAAACATCTGTCATGTGCAGTCAACTGCTAAAATGTCTGTACTAACCTGAGTCACTCATTGAGGTGCCCCAAGTGTCTAAACATTAAAACATATATATTGTAGTTAATGTAAATTAATATTCTAAATACACTGGAGCTGCTAAGTATAAAAGGTTTTGAATTCAGTAAGTTCCGTATTTGAGCACATACATATATTCATAGAATACAGCACATCAAAATATCATGATACATAGATGGCATTGAGGGCTATGTCATAAATATTAACCGTTATTGGTGGGGTCTTTTTAGAGATTAGATGAAATTAAGTAACAAAAGATGCAAAAAAGCATTCAAAATTTGGGAGATCAAAAAGCAGCAAAATAAAGACGGATCATTGAAAATGTGGAGTAAATTTCAGTACAAAATTTGATATAAGAGATGCGATCACAACCGAAAGTTTCGGAGTACACAAAAATGTAATACACAAAATGAAACCAGCATTCTGAACCAAAAAGTCATTCGATTCAAGAATTTGCATAAGAAACAATTTCATAATTGCTTCGTTGACACACACACTATATTTTAAGCACCGCTCTCTGGATGAACTTAGTCGTGAATGGTTGATATGTATACTACTGATAATTGATGTGTTCTCAGTTGGTACTAATAGCAAAAAATTATGTTCAATTTGAATCGAATTTTCAGGCAGAAAATATGGGAAGGAAGAGGAATATTTAAGATTCAGCTACCGGAATTTGTAATGTTTGCCAAAACAGAACCGTTGTTACTTTGGAAAGTTCAATTAACAGTATACATTTAAAAATATATAGAATTTGCTCCAGTATTTGCTATATAACTAAAACCAACTAAATGATAGTTATTGATAAAGGCCATGCAATCGCAAGATTAAAGTTTGAGAAAAATATGTATTTGTGTAAGAAGTCTCATGATTTGACTGATTAAATTAAAAATTCAAAAAATTACTGCGTCCGTAGGCAAGGGCAAACATAAAATATTTTTTGTAAAAATCGTCACGTTGCTTGCCAAATTGTTGGAAAAATGAGCAAAATTTCACTGTTATGGCATTTTCAGAAGTGTAGACAATGAAGGAAACGCAGGACGTTAAGAAAACTGAGACTAACTTAAAACAAGAAAACATGAAAACAATAAAAGTTATTATTTAGGGTGTAAAATACTTCACATTTAAGGCACTACTGATAATTTCTAGTGCTATTCAAAGAAATATTTTGGGAAAACATCATTTTAGCAAAAATTTTAAAGGGAGACAGTCCCTTATAAATGCATGTGACGACAAAGCATTTTCGATTGATTCTGTCAAAAACCTGCAAAACAATTACTGCTCATGGCAACACATATTACAACATCTTATTTTTCTAAATATGGCTTGGGTCAAAATGTAGACGGCAATATCAATAAAAGTATTATAATTATGAAATACCAGTTATTACAAAAAAAAATTACAGCTGCTTTTTAATCCATATCAATTTTAACTAAATTGCTATCAAACATTAGATTGGATATATAGAGTGAGGTTTCACTAGAGTACATAAATTTTTCACCTTTTCTATCTGATTTAGTGGCGGGTCCTGATTCTAAGCTGTGATCAACTCCGGTGAGATCCAATTTCAAATCTTCATCTATACAAAGAAATGTTAAATTATTAAGTTAACATTATTGAAAAGGCATGAACACTATGTGTGAAATGACGTTTAATCTAAAGTTTACTATGAATGAAACGAGATACGCATGATTACTCATTCACAAAGCCTCAAGATGAATATATTGGCAATCAACGACATTAGAATATTTCTGATTGATGATGCGATTAGAGTTCTCACGGACTTGAAAAGAACAAACAAGTAATGCCGCAAATAGAAATTTGGTCAACGCAATATACAGGCTTGCCGTTGTGCGGGTTGTTTCACACAACAACCAACACAACACAACAGACACAACACAATGCAATAGAGTGAGTGATAAAGATATCAACTAAAAAAGAGGCTCAAGTATACCAAATGCTAAGCCACTCTTCTTACACTAAATCTTTAAAGCAATAACATATACCTTTTCAATTATAGTATTACGAGAACGGGACCAAAAACAATACAAAGTACGGAACAATTTGAACTAATACTTGCTTTTATTTTGTATTATAAATTATACTTGCAATTTTGCTATATTTGCCAAGCTAAAATATGTCTGTTATATCTCAATTCAGTATTCAATTTGATTACTAGTGGCTAATTTCAGTATTTTCATTACGGGAACAGAAGTAGATGTGCGGGAGCGAATCTCACAAAACTGGGCCAGGACAGAGACTGAAAAATGGGCTACAGTACAAGAATGGGAACGTGATTTTTCTTCATATGGACTGACGACAGTTAGATATGCAAGGGGAACAAAGTGGAATGTCCCCCTGTCCGATTTTCAAAATCGGTTTGGATTGGTGAAATCAAAAACTTTTCGGTAAGAAGTTAACAAATTTTAAAAACTAAAGTGGTGAAACGCTTTTTTAGGATCGATCTTTTCTATATTTCAAAAATTTCGTGGGAATTCCCCTCGCTTTTCTTCTCCTCCTCCAACCCATCACGTCACAAATCTTAGGCAAGCCGTGACTGACGATCAACGAAATGCGACAATGTTTTTCAACAGAGTCACATGAGGACGTTGAATAACCCTATTCCTTTGCAATTTGTTCATATAAAATGTGTTTTATAATAGTTCTAAGGATGCATTAAGTAAGTTCACATCCATATTAATAACTCACAGGGCTTTATTCCATAAAATTACAAGGCATAAATAGAAATAATGGGCTCACTAATTTGTTAATAAATTTGAAAATAACAAAATAATATAATGACCAGATTTCTTCTATTAAAGGAAAGATAGTAAATTTTGGGACGCTGGAGTCTTATGTCCACACAACATGTTGTGTGCAAAACAACCAACGGCATGCCTGGCAATATATGAGAAAGACATGGGGTTTATTGAGGCTTATTAAATATAGATCGAAACCCGGAATGCAATGTCAGATATTTCGAAATTCTGAGTACAAAAACTAAAGTACATCATTAATATATAACAAGCTTTGAACGAGTATGATCATTGTTCTTTTGGAAAAAGTTAATAATACAAAACTGTTAGTAAAAAATTGTTAAGCATGCAATAAAATGAAAAAAATAAATTATTGAAATAGTAGCAAAAGAATTCGTCCACGATCAACACCATAAACACACCCACGATTATATGTAAAGACGAGCATTCAATGTTATAATCATACGAAACCTGATGGCTTGACCAAGTGGTTGGACCTCGAAGATATGCTACTACTCAAATCTGAATCACCGAAAATATCTTCTTCCGATTCAGTCTCTTTGTCGGTCTCTGTTACTGGGTATAAAATAGAAGAAGGTGTAGCCATGTGGGGAGATTCCTTGAAAATGGACAATGCTACTATATCTTGTTAAATATTCAACGATATCACTGTCATAAATTCGTTAAACTATAAGCGCATGCTGGAAAAGGCGAGTGGCGATCATAAAAAATCGTTGAGCATGACAGCGTATAATAAAATTTTATTAATGGCCAGACTAAATATTTAATCGATTCTTCTACAAAACTAAAACAAATGCTTCACTGTAGGAACAGTGATGACAAAAAAATTGAACCAGAACATCAACTTTTAAATGGTAGATGCTTAATAAATGACTGCTTCAATACAATTAATAATTAATTGCGACAAGCTTTATTATATAGGCAAATACGTTGAAAAAAACCAAATATTGAATAAATGTATTAGTTGCAAGACAATTTGAAACTTATATTTGTGTCAAATGTCGAAGTTAAATTAGTGTTACTGCCAAAAATTGCAACTTCTTTCACAACTAAAACTTCAAATTTCAATTCTATAAAAATAGTTAAAAAAAGTTTCCAAATTTTCCAAAATAAAATGAATGTATCTGATAGTTTTCTTAATAAAGTGATTAATACTTTAGCATTGTCCAATTTTTTATGGATTCTAATCGGCTGAAGAACTGCTCTGGATCGCGGAGAAAGTACATCTTCCTGTCCAATTTCTTCAAGCGAAGGTCGTCTGAACGGAAGCGAGGGCAGTGAACGCGGGGATAAGTTACCAACAACTGGGTTTTGGTTTAGCAGTTCGATGGTTATGTCGGATGAGCGAGCATTTAATGGCACTTTCGAGGCTTCGTTAAACTCTTTAATTTACAATCTTGTTAGTATGGAGTAGTTAACCGAACAATTTTAAAGAATTTAACGAATTACTGAAAAATAGTAAATGTAAATAAAAACATACATACATAAATGTGTTTCCAGTGTAAAGCAATTCTAGAAAAATTGTTCGGATATAAGGGAAACAATCAGGTTATTTCGAGAAGCTTGAAGCAATTTACCTAGTGAAGGCTCTTCTTCTATATCAGAGGTGTCAAAAATAGTTGGCGCTTCTTCAACCGCGGGTTTTTGAAAACTCACTAAACTAGTTTAGTTGATGTTCAATAAAATACTATACCTTTTTGTTTTGAAGTTTCTGTTGGCATGGCTGAAGTGCTATCCCATGCTGACATATCCTTCTCATCAACTCCGGGTTTTTTAGAAGATCCCTGTGAACTTTCTGAATCGGAAAAATCATAACCATTTTGTTCTGTTCTCTTAGTTGCAGCAGATGTAGAATCCCACTGCGAAACAGCAGACTTTGATTTTTCTACAGGAAGAACACTCGTGCTATCCCATTCAGAAATATCAATAACATCATCTGCAATAGGCAAATCAGGCACTTTGTGAAGATTTTTACTGCGTGGTGTTTCTCTAACCGTAGTCACAGCTTCAGTGGAATCCCATTTTGTATCATCATCAAAATCATCGACTTCTTCATTGGCGACTTTCGTTGATTTACTATCAAGGTGTTTTACATTTATATTACTGATTGAATCCCAATGTGAAGATTCGGAATCTTTTTCTGAAGCGCTTTTTGCAATATTTGGCTCAGTTTCATCTCTTTTCGTACTTTTAGCGGGACTGGAACATTTTGAAAGTGGTAGACTGTCAACATCTTCTATAAACTCGGTTGATACGATATTTGCTAAAAAGACTAAATTAATAAAAGCGATTTAGCAATCAAAGTCGATAGATTTGTCTCCATGAGTTATGCTTTTAAAAATTATGACCAATCTTCAAGTAGACATTCAGACCTTTTATAAACGGCTATGCATAATCGTAAATTCCAAGCATATAGAAAAATTATAAATTCCATTTATGAAAATAGCTAAAAGTAATTTACTTCACAAACATATAATAATTAACAATGAAAAAATTTTCTCCTAAATGCTAACAAAATTTACTTATAAAATCTGGGCTTTTATTAACATCTTATAAACAATTTTTATGTTTGCGTTAAACTAGTTAGGGAGTTAATTTGGAAATCTATACATGCCATGATAAAAACCTTACGTTTTGAAATCTTGATACCGTTTTCTTCCTCCACTTCATCAACATCATCATCATCCCAAATATCTTGTGCGTCAAATTCAGGGTCCTTTAAAATTGACGAGGGCGGTTCACTAAGCTGAAAGTTTCGTTTCGGAATGGATGGGGGATCGTCTTTGGGTAGAATTCCACTTACATCGGATCCTTCAATATCACTACTTGCTAAATTCAAACATGAATAATATTGTGAATCGCCAAATAAATCAAACGGATTTCTAAAAAATAAGAATAGCGTATTGTGAATAATTGGTATACGAGAAGGTTAGATAACGAAAAGCGTATTAATAGAAAATTGTGAAACCGTATTAAGAATATAAATGCGAACAAATAAATGAAAATAGACAGAATTGCATTGGTAAGAGTAGTTGAAAATGACATTGACTCCTAAAGTACACTACACCGACTTTAGGAGTCCATGAGTGCGCATGGCGAAACAGTTTGAAAGGCAAGCATCAAAGTAATGATCATGCGTTGTAAACTCAGAGGCACAAACCTCCCGATATGGGTTCCATAAAACTGCTTGCAGCTGTATGAGCGGATGGCAACACGTTCGAGTGTGTACCAATCACCTCGCTCTTGGTACTAGAATCATCATTGCCTACAAAAGCATACAATTGATTAAGCGAAAGAATAACTCCAAAAATAAATTAGGAAGTCAGCGTTTAATTTAGCAAATGACTTATAGAACTAAGATATTGCCAGTAGTAATTACAATTACAGGTCAAACCTTTACTTAAATCAGAATTGCAATTTCTACCGAAATTCTAAAAAATTGCAATGAAAAAGCACCAAGATGGTCAAATAAAATTGAAATGGGGATTGGACAAAAGTTAAAATAAATCGAAATCAATTTTTTAGATGGGATAAATAAAATATGAATTATCATAATTTAGGTAGAATGTAAAAATATATATATTTTCAAGTATTAATAAAACGATCAAATCCAATGCAAAACAAATTATAAAAATACTTTTTTGGTGTGTTTCGATGACACAAGACTATCAAGATGAAATAAAAAGTACCTTAAACAGGGGTTTGAAAGTAGTATGAGTTCGAAAGACGTAATATAAAATTTTTTTAAGAGTGTGCATATATTTATTCATTTACGTGGGAATTGTTAATTGCCTAAGTAAAAAATAGATGTGTCTGTATGCATGTTCATTTTGAGCGGGTAGGACTAGGATTGCAAAAATGAGAAGATCTTCAAAATACAGAAATATTTTTCACACCACAAAACCAGTTTTGCTCAAGCGGGGGGACGGTGAAATTATGAGAAGAATGCAATAGGTCTACCCCAAAATCATCTATTTTTCGACCAATTCATTAAAACTATTACCATGGAAAGCAAAATAGCCTCTCTAATACCATTTTAAAAGCTTAGTACATTTTAATAAAAGATTGTGTTGATATTACAGCAGAGCACAAACCACAACAAAAGTTACTACGGAAATTGGTCAATATACGAGAAACTATAGTTCCCATAACTTATTGAAACTATAATTTCATATTAAAAAAGCGGACTTTGAATGTATGTCAAATCAAATATGATGCATAAAAAATAATTAATAGTAATTTACACAGACTGCATAAAACATGCTTAGCTTAAAGATGAGTGTATGAAGACCGGTGTTACGCATAATACAGTCTGAAATTTGTAAAAATATAATGTGCGAACTCTTAAAAAACAGCATGCAACTCAGATTATTCTAACGCACCTTTCGCTTCTAAACTTTGTCGTCGTGAAGAAATACTTTCCGAAGCAGCTGCAAAAAACGCACTCGTAAACTTAAGAGATTTTAAATATTTTAAGGATCCATTGTTAAATTAAATTCTTCAATTTCCTTTTGCATAACTTCATTTAGCTAATAAAGAGTTGAAGAAAAGCACAAGAGCTAGAATTTAACAAGAAATTAAAACACAATTGTTGCAGGTCGATACTATCACAATATTCAAATCGGGTTAAAACAATACAACAAATTTTAACTGGAATTTAACCAATCTTTTAATCAAAGTTAACTGTTTATCGGCGCACATAGATATTGTTCAACGTCAGATGTTATCGAAATATACTTCACAGAATATAAACTGAATTACCAAATTTCAAAAGACTATCGTTTGAACCTGAACTTAACAAATTAAGTTCAATCATAAATGTAAAATACTAAATAGATTATGCAGAAATATTATCAGCAGTAAAAGAAGTGATAAAGCGCTGAAAAAAGATTGGAGATGACAAAAATTCTGATTATTTTATCATCAAATACTAATTTAATTTTCTTAAATTTTACTACGTTTGCAATTAAAATAAAAACAAACCTATTATTTCAAAAAATATTATTAGCTTTTGAGTGTAAAATAGTTCACCATTTTGTACAAAAATAGTCAGAGGAATTTTTGGTAAGCATATATTTAGCTCAAACTCTTTTCTACGAATAGCAGCGATGGCTGAAAATAAATAGAAATTGGCTTTTAAATTAAAAAAAATCAATGTCTATTTTTCATGTCCATTGTTCATTCAAACATCAAATTGTAATTTATTACAGAATGTGATTTAGAGGCAATTTCCTTAGACTTTTCATGAGTCGATCTGATCGAATTCCAATGAATCAAAACTGCTATTTCATTAGACTTAAATTTAATTGAAGTTCAATTCTTTTTAAATTTTGGTCCAAATTCAAAAGACCAAAAAATGAATTAATGCATAGTAAGGCAACGACTATTTTGGTTGAATTCGGTATCAATGTAGATTTTAAATTAAGAAAACTACCACGAATAGAATAAACTTTATATGTCCTTACACCATAATTGATAAATATTGAATTTGAATTTCTATATTGAGCCTTCGATTAATAGTGCACACCCATGCAATAAAATAATGATGCATAGAAAGATGTAAATAGCAATTCGAAGAGAAGTAAAGCTAGGAAAAGGAAGAAGAACATTCTAACGTCTACTTGAGGCACTTACAGCTCATACCAAAATGAGTGCTTGTCTCATAGAGCAGCACACCTAATTATTATGTAAGTTCCGACTTCACTAGAATTACATGAAAAGTGAAGAAACAATTCTATTTACTACCACTAGAAAATATTAATGGAATTTACGATATGATGGTTTTCGTCAATAGCTTAGAAAAATTCTAATAAAGACTATTGACTCCTAAAGGCACACCCATCCAAGGCTCAATCGGAAAGATTAAGCGAATAAATCTACATCACGTGACGCAATATAGTTTGATAAAGTTGAAGGTGATACCATATACGATAACCAAAAAGTGTGTTTTTCTGAAAATTAATAAAATGTTTTGATTTTACAAATTTCAATAATCATTAACTTTATCACTTATTGTGCAAGTGGCTAAAAATGTCGGGAAAGTGAAATCATTACAAAGAAAGTTTAACAATATTGAACTTGTCTAATTGTGAACTACTAACCATGTTGGTATACGAGTTCTTAAGAATAAATACCATTTTACACTAGTTACACAACTGTTTATAGTTATCTGCTCACGCCATGAAAGACATAAATTTGTAAGAAAATCATCTAGAATTATAGGCTTAAATGCCTAAAATTTCTGTTAGAGCATGCAAAGCGAACAAAGTACTTACAATTGGCGTTAACGGGAACAACGGCTGCATGAAAATTATTAATTAGAGATAACAAAGCTTTTTATATAAACAACAATCTGTCAGAAATGAACGTCATTGACGTCAGACAAAAAGGTAAGTCAGTATTCCAATTTAATATTCATGCATGGTAATACAAAGTTAAACATCTCTCACTACAAAACCGTCAACATAAAAAACTTCATTCATTTTAGAAACATTGTAGCAACTGAAAAACGAATTTTAAATATGATTTCATAATGCACATTTCCATTGCACTTGTGAAAATTTCTAAGTTTGGCATATTTTAAAAGATACAAACATATCGTGGGAAGTTGAAATTTCAGCTATCAATAATATATTCCTATGTGTGATTGCATATTACAAACTAATTAATCTTTAAAATTATCTAAGAATGAGCGGAAGGCCAGTGAATTAATACATTTATTACTCCAACCCATTTCCATGCATGATTGTTAAAATTATGAAGCACAAAAGAAAGAACATGCGAAATTCTAAAACTAAATTGCGTGAACATAAGAGAAAACTAGCTCATAATTCGCACATAAAGATTGTTGAATCTACTGAAGTAGACTTACTTGGCGGTCCAAAATCTGTGCTTGACTCGTGTATTTGAATGCCTAACAAATAAAACAAGTCAAAGTATATCATTAAGCGATCACAAATCGCATGCGGTGATAGAATAACCTTTAGTATTCATTCAATTCTTTTTCCAATAAACCATACGTTCAAATATCAAAGCAGGAAAGTGGGAAACCATTCTTCAATACAGCAATTACCATAACACGTTTTTAGCCTTTTATGTATCACACAAAAAATACAAAAAAGTAAACGAGAAATACATTTAGAGTAGACATACTTTTTTCAAGAAACTCATTTGTGTCTTTACAGGCATTCAATCGAAATGATCAACTATAAACTACTGTTTTATTTAGAAATGAGAAAAAATTCTTTAGAGGTAAATAAAAAATTAAAGGCAGAAGGGGATCCCCCAAATTAAAAAACACTTCTCTCGTGAAATAGTATTTCGTAAAGTCAATAACAACTAACAAGCCAACGCTAACAAAATATAAACTTGGGCGATAATCTTAATAAAAATTAAAAAAAATAGTAGGAACATTCTTAATGTCAATATACTCTGAAACATTGTTTCAAAATGAAAAAAGTCTAAGTATAACCGTTAAAGTCTAATTTAAGATTATTTTCAATTATAAAAATTGAATTCTAAGTCCAAATTCAATGCCTAAAACGACGACCAGGCATATTCTTTGTTTATTAACTGGGTGCAATAAAACAGTCTACCACACATGCAAAATCGAAGTTAGAACCTACCAGGAACACCGGCTGATGGACCACCTAATAGAAAAATATTTGAGTTGTACATATATATACCTAAAAAACAAAACATTTAAGCTCGATTGATGTTCTGCGAGATCTCGTATATAACGAATCTACCATTTTTTTAGGAAAATTCAAAACTTGCACGCACATTTGGAGTAAATCATAAATATGAAGGTGGACATGGGCACCCAAATAGAGAAGAAGTCATGCATAGACATTGTCATTTAATACAGAAAGCGTTTCCAGATGCAAGTCGCATACAGAATGTGAAGACTAGCAAAAGAATGTTATGCTAAAATTTACTCACAATTTCTTCCAAAATATGTACAAGAATCATATGTGGGCAAGACTACAATTACAAGATGAGACGCAGTTAAAAACGAAAGAAAAGGAGGACTTTTTGCGAAAATTATCAACTGAAATATTAAATTTAAAAGGTTAGTAAAAATGAAACATGTATGTACTCATATCTTTAATAAATTATGAACCATGCATTAAAATTAAGTAAAGTAGGGAATAACTGGCATTATTTATTTTATTCTCAGGAATCTGACAGACAACGCTGGTGACCCTATGCAATTAATACCGAATTCTAAACACCCTTTGCCAGAGTGTTTAGAATTGGGTCAGGCTTGGACCCTGATTTTTGACAGGATTAATGCTTGACGTTTGAAATATATTAGAAAGCGAAAAATTGACTGGAATTCTTAAATTCGCAAAAGATAAAAAAATATTCTCTATACATTTAATGTGCCCTGCATTAAAGATGAGTGCGGTGCGGTGTACCGCGTTAGCGATTTATACAACAGCGGTGGTTAGCGGAAGAATCACTGCAATTTGCAGTGGCATAAAATCTACACAGATAGCGTTGTTTTATTTTAGGATTTAAAATCTCTAAGTATTTCTTAAACAAAATTTTTCTGAAGCAAACTTGATTGATTTCACCTACTAAATATTAATAGTAATTTTTGCATATTTTATGGAAAATAGAGTGAATTGACAAAATACCTAAGAAATTGTCATTAAACTTTACTACGGATGATCCATAATCCTAAAAAAATTCAGAAATATGTATTTTTTCTTATCAAGATAAAAACCGACTTCTTTGCGGTACACCACGGTAAAATTCATTTATTGCGGTGGTTTGCGGTAAAAAAAACGCACACTGTAGTGGTTAACGGCATTTCTCACCCTGAGCTGATGTAAATTGGCAGAGAATTTTGCTAATTGAATGCATAAAATCTGATATTTTCTTTAAATGATAAAACGAGGTGTTTGCATCCAGAGACCACTCCTGGTAATATAATACCTCCATAACTAAATAGGGGTGGGGTTGGTACCAGGAAGGGTTTTTGCAATGTATTTGTAGAAATAAGGTTAACATAATCGAATTGCAAATGGCAACACAATTGAATTAGGTTTGTTGATGGATTAATTGGATATGCACGTATTAATCAATACTGTGCATATCCGGTTGGCCTAGGCCAGACTTGACTCAATTCCAATTGATCAAAAAAAATTAAAATTTTAGCAAACATCTGTTAGTCTAAGTGATTAGAAAATTTCTTATTGTTTAATTATAAGTTTTAGCATTGAGCAAGACGAGTGGTTAATTCAAATGAAAAATATAGCTAATAATCATTTTTCCCCACTACCACTTAAAATCATTGGTTGACACAATAGAATTATGGGATTTATTCAATGCTTGCATCGTCTCAGAGATTTCTGACAAAATTCAGTAGCCAGAAATTTATTAATTTGAAATTAAAACATTCATTAGTACTGTAAGATGTTGATTGGCGTTGAAAGATCAATCTGAAGTATTGGAATCAATTCTTACTTCGACGCAAAGTCGAAAACCAGAAGATGATTCATAATAGATAAATTACATGTGTATTCAGACTTCATAGAGATGAAATTAAGCTTATAGCTCCAAACTGATTGATATTGGTGGTTGATTTGGCATACAAAGTTAAATAGATTTGTTTCTAGGCATTATTAGAAAATCTTTGCCAGGAAAATGCTGCACAAATTAGTATTTTAATGTACATCGAAAAAATGTAAGTTTAAGGGAAAGAAGAAAAGAAATCCTAAAGAACACTGTAATAAGTACAGGAACACTTTTCAGGTGGGGTTTAATGCAAATAACTTTTAATCACATATTCTGCGTTGTTCCTAAATTTATTAACTAATTTTTAACAAAGATATCACATATATAATATAATGTTGAAAAATAAAGTCTCAAAATTATATCGAGTATATTTTGAAAGAAGCAAAAATTCAATTAGTATTTATTCGCATAGCATTACCGACATAATACTGAACACCTGCTACAATTGTTTTAGACTGAGAAATCCATTGTCTGGAGACTTCCCGCAAATTACTGTTCAAATATTGACGTAGTATCAAATCGAAATATCTTAGTCAGAATTTTACTTATATGATGGCAAAATGTATTTGATCCGCTTTTTAAATGTACTAAGATTTGATAAAACATTCTTTTATCAAACGTTTAAACTAAATTTTTCAAGTTTTTTTTAATAATGAAGTTAAGAGCAGAAGGAGCCGATCACAATAATACCTGTGACGTTGAGACCAATATACGTTTATCATTAATCAATCACAACTTAATAAATCGCAACACTATTTTATTTAACATTGTTTACTTAAAAATAAAAATTTAACTTTTCAAATCCTAGACTGACCAGCTAATCAGATATTTTGACAAACAATCCGAATCCTGAATTGGGTAAATCTGTTTCCCAAACCAAAATATATTAAACGGTAACCAGAGCAAGCTCTTTACATTAAAATACTTTTTCAACTTTTTCTTTTCAAAATTTTGACTTTTTGATAAGAGCGCATATAATAATAAGAAAAATGTTATTGGCTGAATGAATAGAGAGTAGTTTAAATCTAGCCTTGGGTTTAGTCGCATCAAGATGAAATATTCGGTATTGGACATTTTGCACATGGGCACAACGTGGATTTAAATTGTCAAGCAATTTTGGCCATAACGTCATAATTGGCATTGTGTTTGTTGTAAGTATGCTTGACCATGCCTTTCAAGGCTTTTTAAGATTAATTTGGCACCCTTATTCTTGAGTTTCTAATATTAAGACCTCAATAAATCATTACCCAACTAGACCCACTCGAATATTTTTGAATTTTCTAGGTTTCAAGGAAAAACAAATTCAAAGAAATGCTTTGAATTTTTTGAAAATACATGCCTAAAAATAATAGAAGCATATAAAATTTGCAGCAAGCACAAACTATATAATATGATATGCTAGAAAGAATGACATCATATCATTCAATAATGATTAATAAATTAACTTACTGTCATGAAACAATATGTTCTGATGAACAGTTGGCGTTGGCTAAAACACAGAATTTATGATTGAAAAAAACAAATTCAATTATTGCATTAATACAAAAAGATAACTAGTAAAAATCAAGAAAACTATTTGTCATAAAATGGTAGTGAAACAAGCATATAAAGATGTCCCAATCAAAATTTACCTTCACATTATCGTCAGGTAAGGATATGTCATTTGATGGAAAGGTGTTTGAGAAGTCGTCTTGAGGTAGTGACTGATTTGATGATCGTCTAAGACTCGATACATGTTTCGACTCATCTACAAGACGAAAGATAATTATATTATACGCTATTATTGAATACCTTTGGGCAAGTCTTCGACATCGAGATCCGATTCCTCGCCTTTATCCGCTTTCTTAATTCTAACTTTGCTTGAAGGTTTGGGTGCACTTTCAGACGAAAAAAGATCACTGTCAGACCAACCAACCTTTTTCCCAGATTCACTCTTAATTTCACTATGATTACTTACAATAGGTTCATCATGATTTTCACATTCTTCATCTGATCGGAAAGATCTCACACAATCAGTGGAGTGGGATTGCAGCAAATCAACTGCTCTAAAACCTCAAATGTATCAGATGAATCCAACAAAAAATATGTTTTAAATAATTATTGAATACACGAAGCATGCACATATCAAGAGCTGTATATGATTGTTATATTTGATGAAAAGCAATCTGTATATTGTAAAAAAGCCACGCATTTCAGACTAATGAAAAAATGTTAAAGAAGTGTTTTGAAAGAAGAAATAAAATACAAATTATGGACATAGTAAGGAAGCTTAAGTAGAAGTCGAGAAGCGAACAAGTGGCCTTAATCATATACCAAAAATGTTAAAATATGCAATTAACATACTGAAGCATATTTGAATTCATTGCAAGCTGTACTGCCGTTAATCCATTATCATCTTCAAATGATGTGTCAGCATTTCTCTCCAAAAGGATTTTGATACATTCAGTGTGGTTTAAAGAGGCCGCTATCATTAAAGGAGTTCTAAACCATTCCCTATGATAATAATTTCAACATTAAGTACGAACCGGCTTTCTGGACCGACAGTATCAACAGAGATGTAGTCTAATAGAGCTTGTAAGAAAGTAGGGTTATTGTTTTTAGCAGCAATGTGAACTGCTTTGTAGCCATCCTAAAATTATAAGCAATAGGAAAACATTGAAATTTATTAAAAAATTAATATAATACCAAATCTAAAAAGTAAGATTTGTAAATTTCTGTCTTTGAGAGTTAAATCAATTTATTCTTATTTTTTAGAACATTATCTTGAGATTTTTTTTAACAAAGATCTATCCAGCACTTTTAAAGTAATCGTGTTAACAAATATTCAAATAGAACTAAAAAATCTTGTTAGTGCAGGAAATATTCTTTTCTTATCAAACGAAAATATCTGTATATATACCGTAAAAAATTGAAAAGTACAAAAACAGTAACTACCAAAATTGGTCGCAATTCACTGTTCTTATATAAGTGCGCTCCCCTCATTGAAATTTATTATCTAGTTTTAAACCAAAATTAATAGGGGAAACTTTTACGGATAAACATCAAATTAAATTTGATGTTGAAAAACGATGAAATGGAAATACTCCTAAAGCCATTTAGTTTGCAATTAAACTATAAATATTAGACATATTTTGACCTTTAATGAACAAAGGTGAATAATTTTAATTAAAGTAAAAAATCAATTGAAGTCTATCGTTTATGTTGGAAGATTTCACAGAGAATATCACTTATCATTATCCTAAGAGTAAGACTAAATATTGCTTAACACTATCTTGGCCACGATATTTTTTTCACTTTTAAAACCGAGGCCTGCTCTAACAGCACCCCTTCATATAATCAATTTTATTTATCACCAATCTGCGAAACTTAGCATGACAATAACATGTATATTATTGTATACTAAGAGAAGAAAAAATTGATATTTTGATTATCTGACGTAGGAAGCGCTGACGTCAGCATATTAGCTGCAATAGAAAGGCTAATATTTGGCAGGGTGGTGGCCAATGATAAAATGAACACATTGAGAAAGTAATGATTCGATGTCTTCCTGACCTGAAACTCTGGAACGAATTTATCGATGAAGATAGCAATAAATATACTAGGTTTTTTAGAATAAAATGTGTATCACTAGAAAAATAATGAAAGTATGATTTTTATTTTACGACATTGTATTGCTAACAATAATTTAGGAAAATATCAGGGTTAAATCTTCTTTAACACCAGAGATAAAAAAAATTTCTCAAGGAGAGTGCTTCTTCAGCACCCTTCTCCCCCGGCTGAGATAAGGTAAAAAAAATTAAAACTGGCCTTTGCTTTTGTAGAAAAATCAGAATCACGTAAAATTTCAACTGTATCAACATCTCCGAACTCTGCAGCATAGTGTAAAGGTAAATAGCCAGCATGATCAGCTATATTAACATCTGCGTGTGCATCGACAAGCAATTTTGCAGATTCCAAATGATTAAGTTGAATTGCTTTATGTAGTGGAGTGCAACCTGTAGAATCAACTGCGTTAAGATTTGGATTAAATTCCAGAAGAATCTTTATGATGTCTTCATGGCCTTTATTGCTTGCAAGATGCAAGGCCGTTCTAAACGCATTGAGATAAACGAAGATTTACAAAATTATTTTAACAGCATATTTGTTAACAATGAGAAAATTTATTAAATAAATTACTAGAATTTATTATCTCACATTGATTTAATATTTGGCATCTTCAAATGCAAATATATATATGGAATATCTTTTCCAACTATTGGATAACAACTGCAGCACTAATTTTACATATATATATATATAT